>PVKH010028287.1:0-12869 GCA_004027955.1 Chaetophractus vellerosus
GGGCAACCTACCCTGCCCGTGGCGGCTTTTGCCCTGTCCGTGGCAGTTTTTTGCCCTGCCCACGGCGGCTCTGGCCCGCCCATGGCGGCTTGCCATTCTCAAGGCAGTCTGCCCGCTAGGAGAGGTCCCCAGGAACCGAACCCGGGGCCTCCCATGTGGTACGCCGACGCCCTATCCGCTGGGCTATAGAGCCGGCCCCTGTGTATTTGTTTTTAAGGTGATGCATTTGGAATGGGGATGAGAGATTAAAGTAAAACTGATGAAGGGGAACAGTTACCTTATAAAGACGTGGGCATATTTGTGAGCAGATAAGACTGGAGCTTTGGCAATAACCAACTTACGGGTGTGCTAAAGTCAGGAAGAGGGATGAGTTCTTCAGCCCAAAGAACGTAGGAAGAGAAGGGCCTGAGCCTTGAGAGACATACACATTTAGAGAGAGAATATGAGAGGGGAAAGAAAGAGAAGATGAAAGAAAAAGGTCTGGAAAAGTCACCGATGTGTTCAGGTAGCTCTTTGAGAACAAAATTCAGATTTTAGGGAATTCTAGTAGGATTAGCTTCCTGCCTAATGTCTGTGGTTTTCTCTGAAAAAATTCTCTCCGGAAAGCTCATTACCAGATCCAGAGTCCAGTCTGTGAAATTTCAACACATTTTGCTTTTAAGCAAGTATTCTAATTAGGGTGTCCCTAGTGTTTCTTACATCAGACCACCATATTACTTTTTTTAAAAGTCTATGAAATACTTTATGGGTTCAGAATATAGAATTGTTTTTCCTTATAATATCCCAAACCAGAAGAAAATATTACTGTTGTTTCTAAAATTTTGCATCCTCTCCTAATATGCTCTCCCTTTGTTCCTTCTTGATCCAAATTTTGCTCTACTTAGAGGACTCAAAGCAAAATCACAAGAATTGCAGATTTTTCTCTACTTTTCTTTACATTTACCTGTTTCCCTTAAATCTAAGACATGAAGTTCAGCTCCCATTTTCATGTTGCTTAAAATAATTGGTTCTGTTTGGTTGGGCAGGCCCAAAGCTTGGGTTTGATGCCGATCTTTCATTTATATCTGAGGCCAGGGAGTTTCCTTGTATATTATGTTATTCAATCAACTCCAAATTCCTCTATAAATGTCCCTTAACTGTTCATGCTCATTCCTCTTATTTCTGTTCATTTTATGCAGCTTCAAATACAACTGACACTCACCCAGATCCATTAATGGAAAATACAGGTCATGGCTGGAAGCACCGATCATCACCTTTCCAGACTTCCACACAAGCTTGTTCATATGTGTGTCAATCTTTTCAATTTTCCTCCTGATCTAGTGGAAACAATCAGAGCCAAATTGGTCCTGCATGTTGGCTGCTAAGCTTCCTTGAAGCAATTCACCAACAGGTAGGCAGCAGTCTAGCTGAACCCCGTGATTGAGTTCACCAAAAAGCATTTACAGAGGAAAGGGCTTCAGAGAAATCCCCCTCCCCCTCCTTCTTCTGAAAGTGCTTCCTGGGCTGGATGTGCTTGTTAATATTACTGTCTGTTCTGTGCCTTGATGCCCCTCTATCTGTACATTTGCTAATCCACTTGATATCCTACTGTGTGCAGAGTGGCATGATGGGTCTGGGAGGGGTGCATGCTTTGAAACTCAATAATCTCAGCCTCTTCCTAATTAGGTGATCTAGGGCATATTTTACTGAAGTTCTTTGGACCTCCATTTATTTGTCTATTTGAAGAGAGTTGAACCCATTTCACAGGGCTCTCCTGAGGATTAAATGAGGCAGGATATAGAAAGTTGTTAGTGCAATACAATGTGCAAAATTTATCTTGTCTTTTATTATTAAATATTAGATATTTTGGTTACTATTATTCATTGTTATTCACCCCATCATCCAAGATGGAAATATCTGGACATTTGGAATATCCATTCTCCCTTCATTTTCACCCTCTAAATCTAGTTGGCCCCTTTTCCTATTCATTGTCTCTTAGAAAATTTCCGGAATCCATTGCCTTCTATCCATTTCCACTGCCATTGGCTAACTCAGGCCTCCTTATGTCTCAATGGTTCTGCCTCTCCCCCCTGCCCGCCTCCTGAAACAGTGTTGGCCACATCAAATTGAACAGCTATCTTTCTCAACATGAGATTCCAGAAAAGGAATTTTAAGGCAAATTACAAATGGTGGTTTTGATGACATGTCCCCATAGGTTTGATTTTCATGGTCTTTTTGTTCAAGGAAAGTCTCATTAACTCAAACCTAGTATCTATTATTCCATGATATTCACATTGTTAGTTTCATGTTCTTAAAGGGGACTGAAATAGTTCTTGGCAATGTCTATTTGAGTTGACATTTTTGTTTTTTCAGGCTATATGTCAAGATCTATATAGATGCTGTAGATATATGTACATTACCATAGGCATATATTTCTCCATGTACTTTAGTCATCTGTTCCCAATTATGTGTTTCAGTATCTTTCTGATTGGTTCTGTAATTTTTATATTAACGTTATTACAGTGATAATCATTTATGAATTTTTAACATTAGCCTGATGAAAATAATTACTAACCAAGTATTAAACCTTTGCTTTAATAGAAAATATTTTTATTTTTATGTCAGTTAACAACTATGTTATTTTCCTATGAAGAAACTTTAGTGGTTTCCCCATCTTCATAAATTAAATCCAAATCCCCATAGCATGGCCTTCAAGATGTTATAACCTATTAATCCAGTTTCCTCTTTCATTGCTCTATAAATAAGAATGTTATTTTCTAGTTTTCTTTCCTAGCTTTATTCTGTTTAACATTATGGTATTTTCCCAACATCATTAAAAGTTATTCTAAGTTGTTATTTTAATAGCTGCATAATAATCTATCATATGGATACACCATAATATGTTTAACGTCCCCATTTTCTTGATCATTAATATAATTTCCAATTATTTGCTATTATGAGTAATGTTGCAAAGAACATCTTTGTTTGTAATTTTTCACTTGCATCAATGAATAATTATCAGGAATAACTTTTTGACAATCTGAAAGTAGGTTTAAAATAGAAACCGATGCCAAATTCCTGCCAGGCATAGATGTATCTGAAAGCAAAAGGAGCCTATAATGGGGTGGGGCAGAGAGACAAGAGAAGACAGGAGAGAATCCTATTAGTCAAAGCCTTCTCATCCCTAATTCAACTGCCTCAGTCTCCACTTCCAAAGCTGGGTTCCTGGGTGAATTGAGGCTTGTCCTCTTAATTGGCACTTTGGAAATGGACCTTGTTTTGGAGTAGTTGAATAACCGTTACCAGTGGAATGCAGCTGGATTATTTGATAAAGAAGACTTAAGTGTCCAATAAATAACCCTTGTTCCTCTCTGCCTTTGATATATACTTTTCTTCTCTAGTGAGTCCTTCCTCCTCCCCTCCTTTCCTCCCTTTTTCCTTTCCTCCCTCTCTCCTCCATCCTTCCCTTCCTCCCTCCTTCCATTTCTCCCTTCCTTTCAACAGCATACATTGTAGGCAAAATATATGTTTGGCAGTGTGCTAGACAGAGGGACTCAAATGAATGAGACGTGGCCCCATCCTAAAAGAGCAAATCTCAACATCCACAGGATGGAGACTCAAGAATTTTTACTTTACCACAATAACTCTCAACTATTCCTTGTGCTTTTTGTGCCCTATTTTCTCTTACTTTTGGGTGGGGACATTATTAATACCAGAGTTTCTCCACTCGTGCTTTACTCCAAGATGTGTGAATACACATCGTTAATATTTCCCTAAAATGCTCTGAGCTTCTGAGATGGAAATGACTATTATTATTGCCTCTATTAGCATCATTATTAATAACCCAAATAACAATATCAGTATCACTAGCAGCATATTATCCCCCTATGTCTCTGTTCACAAACATTATTATTATACATCTTTTTATTATTTCTCCACCATCACCCAGGGGCTGTTCAAACAATTAAAATCAAATAATAAGAGCAAAACATAATTAAAATAATACCAAGAACAATAGAAACGGGATAACATATACTGAAAAAACCAGGAAAACATAACCAAAGGGCTAACTTCATTGTGACAGGTGCTAATAAGTTCAACTAGGAATATGTGTCAAAATCCTTCCCGAGAACTTGAAAATTCTCTCCTTCTTACTCAATGGCCTTTTTGCCACTGATGTCTCAAGAGGTGCTAGATTGTATAACACTTATTTAGCTGATCCTGCCAAAAAAATGTGCTACGAGGGGGAAAAAAAGAGAGATGAAGAAAAGAAAAGAAAGTCATTTCATTATGAAAGCCACACTGAAGAATATTTCCCCTCTGACTAGATACTGGCAAAGCTCCCAGGCTCTCTTCACAGCTGTCAGAGCCTATAGAAAGCTTTGCAGAGTGTAAGGGAGATTCCATGTTTCATTTCCTTATTGTCCAGTATCTCTTATTGGTTTCACCCTCGGTCTCTCCACCTGAAAAATGGATATAATGTACAGCTATACTGTTCACCAGAAAAAAAACATATACAATAGTGTTGTAATAGTCATTCTGATGAAGCATAGAGGTATTAAAACTCATGGAAGAGGGGGTGGAATTTTACCATCCAACACAAAATCAAAGTGGGGGAAACAGAAACAGCTAGTGTGAGGTAGATTCATTTCTCGTATGCCTTGACAAGACATTTGATTGTGAACAAAATATCACTAAGCTTTACCATTAACAGATGCTAAGTTGTCGCTGGTGTGCTCTGCAGTTCCTTTGGGTGTTTCACGTTCTTTCTCTCAGTGGACCCTTCCATTCATCTTGTACAAAGATAATGTTGTTTTTCTGAACACACTGCAGTAGAAAAAGCTGGGGTGGGAGTGAGGGACCTTGGGTGTTCTTGAGCCTCTCCTATGTAAATATCCACAAATCACCCCTTTCTTGTCTCCATTTTCTCATATAAAATATGGGCAAGCCGTGTCTCCCAATCATTTCACAGATACAAAATGACGACCCAAGAATGGTGACTTGTGCAGAATCTTGGACTTACGTGGATGTCCAAAGCCCTGTGCAGTTGTTTCCAGAATTCAGTATTCTTTCCATATGATAGAGCTACTTCATATCCAGAATATCATGAAGAGTTACGGCCTTTCCTTTCCAGACTCACACACAGCTCTCTGTCTTCCAATTGTCTGCCAGGCCTTTTCTGCTGCTCACGAGGTCAAAAGTACTTAGTGAACACCGTCTATTAGGGGATTCTGAAGACCACGACATGTGTCCAAGACTCAGGCTCTTCTCTACTTACAAAGTTAGATGGTTCCAGTCAGAATGGGCCAGGGCAGCCCACCCACCTCCTCCTCTCCCTTCTCCTCTTGGTATCAATCAGCCTAGTGTCGGCTGCTTCCTCAAATGGATTTCACTTTCTGTTACATCCCATTTGACACTTCATCAGCTAGAGATGGCTCTGAGACGGCGTTCTGTCAGCTCCTGAGATACATCCGCGCCTGCCAAAAAACCCTCACTGCCTGGCAAAGCATCAGGGACACAAAAAGGGAGTGAAAAAGAAGTCGACATTTAGCCTACCTCAATCTCATTAAAACAGTGAAGAGATTGCCCTGATTTCTCTTTTAGGGTGGCATCAGGGGAGAGGAAGTAGGGCGGGGAAAGACCAACAAGGAGAGAAGAGTCAGCTAGCTTCCATCCTGGAAGATTTGTCCATCTTAGATGAGAAGTTAGGGTTGATCCATCACTCTGTTTATTTTAATGTGTTTGCTCTAAAATAAACTTTTGTTAATCAAGGACCCCTATGCAAGGAGCAGTTCTGTTGCAAGACCTCACATCTGGTGACTGTCTTCAAGGATCTTTAACCATGACTGGTCCCTCAGATTGGTGCCAGCTGTCTCTATTCATTGAGAATCCTGCTCCTTCTGGAAGTCAAACTGTCAGGCTGATGATACGAAGGCCCAGAGAAGAAGGACTGCTAGAGTTGTGATAGAACTGGTGCTGTGGACACATCAAACATATGCTAGCTCATTTAAGAGGGGAGAATTGGCTATGTGAGTTGAGTCTGGACCAACTCAAGGGAACAATGGCTAAGAAGGGAAACCAAGTGGTTGTGAAGATTC
The DNA here is from genome assembly GCA_004027955.1 of Chaetophractus vellerosus. NCBI lineage: Eukaryota > Metazoa > Chordata > Mammalia > Cingulata > Chlamyphoridae > Chaetophractus > Chaetophractus vellerosus. The sequence goes on from PVKH010028287.1 coordinate 6,078, forward strand.
TAAGAGATTTGGGAGAGCACCTAGTTGAAAGGGGAAGCCTGAGCAGCTAAGATGCATCTCCCTTTCCTATCTGAAAGTCCACTCCTAGTCTGTTCCTCAGACATCAGAGGTCAAAAAAGGGGTGTTTCCTTCCAAAGTGAAGTTAGCATATTTGTCCTGCTCTACTTCTCAGCAGAAGAGAAACCATTTGTACTATTTGTTTTACTGTATATCTATTTTTATCTGGTATAAACTGTGTTGCTTTTCCAACATTTCCTTATTTGTTATCTCCTTGGCCCTCCAGAGCTCAGAAGAGTGCCAGCCTTACTTCTCCCATCCTCATCCTGGGAGAAGACTAATAGATCTCTGCTTTGTGATGTCTGGGCTCTCTGCTCCCTCTCCCCTTTTTTTCTCTCCTTTATGTGCCCCCTACTTCTCTGTGTTCCTTGCCTCTGCAACTATTTTCCACTTGGAATCCAATTCTTGATTTCTACCCTAGAGCGAGCAGAGGGATGGGGACATTTCCCCTTCTCACCCCTGATTAAGGTCGTTAGCTCCCAGGATGAGGCTGGCATACCAGACCCCAGGTGGGCATCCCCTCCTTTTTCTCTCCTTTTTCCAATTTGTTATCAGAAGTTAAATGGTTTCTTTTTTGATACGAAAATTAATTTTGCGACAAAAAGAGATATGCCTGCATAAGGGCCAAATTTGTGTTGTCTCCCAGCATGCCTGTAATTACACTGTAGATCAAACTGACTGCTGTGTTTTCAGGGGCTTTTTCCCCTCTCTGATGTCCCTGAAATGGCAAGGATAGCCAGCAGCGGTAGTTCTCATTAGCAGTGTGAAGGCTGGATAGATGGTTCTGGGTGTGCCATCATTTGTCGGTCTTGCTCCTCAAATTCTTTCTCTGGATGAACACCTATGATCTAGACAAGTACAGGAACCAGGTCCCCCACATCCCTCACCTGAGCTTTTAGCTACAATACCATGTAGTGTTGGTGAAGGGGAGGGTCCTTGTCCTGTTGGTTATACTTTGATGGAATAGGACTGACCACCCTCTGATTTTAAGGGTCCTGACAGATTTTCCATGGCTTCTACATATTTCCCATTACCATCCCACCTGACAGAAGTCTGTGTTCACCTGCTGAAAATGGTCACTGTAAATTAGCATCAAGGTGAGAACTCATGAAACAGGGTAGAACCAACAAATTTTCCAGATTAATGAACGTGAAGCGACTTTTATGCACTGTTCAATATTATGAATTCTAGAAGAATTTCAAGGGAAACCGTGGCCCCCTTCATACCCCAACTCCCACAACCAATTCTAAATTACTTATTCACCATTTACCAACTCTGAGTCTTTGGGAAAGCTTCTCACATCCATATGCCTCAGCATCCACATATATGCAATGTAGAAAATAAATGTTGTCTGCCTCAAAGTGTGTTTTGAGTACAAATGATATGATGTACACAAGAGACCCAATGCGAATAGTGCCTAGTACAGAATAAATACCCAACAATTATTTTTCTTTTTTCATTTATAAGTGACTATTATGAATACTACTTTATTGATTTTAGCTAATTATCCAAAAAATTAGTTCTAATGTTTCTTACTAATTGTTCTTACCTACTCACTGGCCTAGAATAGGGCACTAGTTAAACTGAAACTGGGTGTATATTTTATTTTAAAGGTTTATAATATAATCCATAGAATATTTTCATTTTCTTCCATTTTATTTTATTTTTTCCTTGTCTCTGGCATTTCCTTCCGTTTAATCCATGAGTTCTCTCTCTCCTTCTCTCTCTTTATTTTTGTGTCCTCCATGCAGTAAAACAGAGCTGCAGGCAGTCAATTTCGAGCCAGTGGGCTGTGAAAAGCGGTTAAAATAAGAGTTTATTGACCCTGAATGTGGCAGCTGGAAGTGAGGGCAGGCTGGGCTGGGCGGAGCACAGCCGTCACCATGAAGGTTGGGTCATCTTCCATCATTTCTGTGACCTTTATGAGACAGGACGTGCGGAGGGGACCTGGTCAGCACCGCCAGGCAGCCCTGGTTCAGGGAGGTGACCTAATCCAGAGAGGGCTGGGCTCCTTGCAAGGGAGACCAGTGGGGTGGGGTCTTCTCCATGAGGGGATCTAAATGTCTGAGCCTGCGGAAATCGTAGAGCCTCCTGGTGGTGGTGATCTGCAATTGCAAATATGTCAGAGTGAACACACACAAAAAAACGTTGTTTGTCAAATCAGCTTCAGCAACTGAGATTTTGCTTCTAAATACTGACTTGACTTTTTCATTTACTCAGGGTATCATGAACTTTCTGGACTTTCATAATTATGCAATTAAAATATATATGTTAAACTAGTTTAAAGATTAAAGTATCAAAGTTGTAAATAGCTGGTTGCGATGGGAATCAAAATTTTTAAAAAGATATTTGAAAGGAGAGACTGAAAAAGAAGCTCAAAAGGACAAAAGAGAACATGAATAAATGAATGAATGAATGAATGATGACCTTATACTTTGAATAATTTGTGAATTAAACACGGTCACCTAAAATAAGTATTTGTAGTTATATAGAATCCTACAAATTTAATCCACAAACTCAAAAGATATAAATTCTGGACAAATTTTGTTGTGGCCTCTAGAAAATATTTCTTAATGATAACATGTTACTTCTTTTGTAACTGCTTCTTTATTCATTTTATGATATTTTGGTTCAGCTGTTTGTATTGAGAGATAGACTATGGAAATGATTTTTTCCCCCTTTTTTAAAAGGAAAGCATCAATATACTAAAGGACATAGGAATATTTCTTGGTATTTATAACCTGCATTAGGATGTAGTTTTTCTCCTGGGCTGGAGAAATAAGATGTGAATTACCAAGAAGTAGTGATTTTAGTCACGCTCTTTCCACTGTTAGATAAAAGGCCACCTAAGTCAACTTAAAGATGCTTTGTGCTACGTGTGAGATATATGCGGGCCATAGATATTTTCTTTTCATATAATTTTTTTTCTTGTATAAAACAATCAGAGTTAATGGCAACAAAACAAATGTTCCAGACCAATGCAAGTTGTTTGTGCTAGAATGATATATGGGAAAACTGTATTTTGTGCATTATTGTTCTATAAACCTACAACTTCTCTAATAAATGAAAAAAAATCGAAGTCCTGGTAAACAAAGTGATAGCTGAAAAATAAAAGTCTCTTATAGAATAATCAATGTATATGTAATTTATTGCTATGGGTGAAATAGAAAAAAGGGCAAGTTTTCAAATAGAACAGAAGCAGGGTGAAGCAAGAGAACATAGAATTGAAATAATATTTTATATTATAGAGCAATAATTCAGCAAGTGAACAAATTTAATTTGTACATACTGGATGCATATGTGCTGTCTGCTGGAAAGATGTGAGACTAAGGCATCTCTGAGGTTGACAGAGAGTGTGATAGAGTCACCTTCACTTATTTCAAATTGTTCATAGATTTATAGGCAACCTCTGAGGACTCTGGCTTTGCTTGACTTTTCAGTTCAACTGCTGCAAGATGAAAGTTCAGAAACTCATCTTTTTCCACTCTCATAAAGTAAGGCATTGTTTTAAAAAAGTTGAGACTTTGAGTTAGCCCCCCAGGCCAGGGTATGTACTTAGCAAAGACTTGGCGAATCATTTCCGCACTATTAAGCCTTTCCTAATTGTGCATCTCATTGGCTATTGCTAGCATATTTTTTTTTTCAAATTTAAGAATAATAACTTGTGGTTAATATATATCCATTTCCAGTGTCTGGCAATTATCTAATAAATAATTTTGGTAGAGCTCAAACAAAAGAGAAAAGAAAATGTAAAAGTTATTTCTCTAAAAAGTGGAATAGAAAAAAAGCCCAACATGTTGTTTCTCAAAAACCACATGTAACAAGTGCTGCACAAACCATGAAACAAAATAATACCAAATAACATACAATGATGGAAACTTCTTATGACACTTCCTAATAATCTTCCAGCATTTAATTGGTTCTTAGGATAAAAAGACAGTAAGAAGAAAAATAACTGTTTACACCAGAAACTCTTGATGTTCCATAATTAGCCTATATTTGAGAAGCAGGCCCTATTCTGCTTGCTATCTTCGGAGATAGCCACTTTCTCTGTAAGTTTAAGCAAGTCACTTAACCTTTCCTGATTTCCCCATCCGTGAATCAGAGGTAATTATTCCTAACTTTAAGGGGCTATTGAGAGGATTAATTTGTTAATGTTTATAAAGTACTTTAGATATGTAAAGTGCTAAGTATTATTAAATTCCTTGCAAATAAATTGCAATTTAGAATCTAAAGGGACCAAATAATTGACTTTATTCTTGTGAGATTATAGCATTTTAGCAAATCTACAGAATAAGTGGTTTATTCCATTTTACATTTGTACAAAGATTATTATTTTTTGTAACACAGAACAAGCAAATCAACCCCTCCTTCCTACTCAAGTTAATAAAAACATAAAAGAAATTACTGTCATTAGAAGCAGTAAGTGTCCCGGGGGAAAGTGTCTTCTAATTTCGGACATTGTTGGCAATTCCCTTTTCCAGGAGTCTGCAGACAACCTGTCAGAGAAGATGAAAAGGAAGGGAGAAGTCTATGAAGGATTTGAATATGAAATAGACAACTAATGTTAATAAAGCAAGAAGAATTTCCTAATTTTCTAGATTCTGAAACAGTTTTGATAAAGAAACACTAGTGTCCTTTCTGGTTACTTAAGGAAAGATGACACACTTTTTCTCAAGACCAGCTTCTCCCGCACATGGGGATAGAATATGTGTCTCACTGGACTTCTTACCGCCCCAAGGATACTCCAATCGCAGTTCCTGTCTCTTTCCTTTGGCAGAATCACTCTGTTTTTCTGTGTCAGTGCAAACGTTTGTATTGTGCCTGGATGCCTGGTTGTTGAGTAAGCATTAAAGGGCTGTGGGCTCCTAACTGCACACATGTTCTTCTCCTGGGCAAACATAAGTACTTTGCATGCTGACACAGAAGGATTAGAACTGTCCATACATCGTGATCAGCTGAAATCATTTTCGGTATTTGTAAATGGGTGATGACTTTAAATAAACCTTAGCACACAAAGGCAGATACTTCTCTGACTGATAGAGCTACTGGAAGGCACTCTGTGGAGTTATAGCCCAGGGTGACAGTGATTATTACTTGTATCTCTGAGGCTATATTTCCTGGAGATATCCCTGTAGGACTTGAAGGGCTTCCTGAAGAGAACAGAATCTGTGCCTTGTACTTGTAGTCAGGAAGTACCCTGTTTCTCAGTTTCCCCATCTTTCAAATGGGGAAAATTATGAAAAGCCTGCTCCCTGCCTTACAAGGTGAGGCCAAAGTGACGTTAAAGGCAGCAGTGTTTTGGAAACTTAAAAGTCTTATGCAGGTATATTTCATGGAATCCAAATCACCCTATTTGCTTTGATCAGAGGCTTCTCAGTCATGCTTTAGGCTTGAGTGCGCTGCCCGTGTCTGCTACGGTTTTCAACTAGCTCTTAAGCCATGTAATGTCCTCACAGAGAAGCAGAGAGGTTGTACCACAAAAACAAATCCCTCCCAGTGGCATAGGACCTCTCTTTTCTTTTAATGCACGAAAGGAATCCTTCCCAGGAAATGTTGCTCACTTTCTGTCTGCTGCACCCTGTGTCATCTGGGCTGCTGGGTAGGCACTATGGGGGCTGGGCAAGGGGAGGGATGCTTCCAGTGCTCTCAGCTTGTATCATCATCAGTCAGGGGCAGCAGAGACGAGCGTCTTCTTGGCTCTTTCTTTGGGAATCTTTTGACACTCCTGCGCCTTGGATAATTAGAAGGACAAGGTAGGGGGTTACAAAAAGAAAAATCTTGCTTCAGAAGGTGACTTTCAGGGCCGGCGAGATTTAATTTATTTCTCCTTGGCATCCACCGGGGATGGATATCTTTCGCAGACCAGGTTGAGTACACTTCCTCACTGCTGGCGGGACTTGGACACAGGCTGCTCTTTTTCAACCCTGAAAACGTGAAATATTGCCCATTGGGGAGCTGTCCATTGACTTGCCTGTAGAAGTACGACATGACCAAAGCTGTGTGGCTGAGGTCTTACAGACAGGACAGGAGGAAGCTGCCAAGAGAAAGAAGATGGCTGTTGATTTCTTCGCTATGTACCCAGGCACTCTGTTTTTCTTTCTTGAGCCTATGGTTTAATTTTCCCATATCAAGATAAGCATTAGGTAGGTTATCTATCTCCTTCTGTACAACTTGCCGTTGCAGGTTGTGCTTAGATGGATAGAACTATGAGTGTGAAGAGACACTAATAAGCCTATGCATTTAAGTAACCTTTATCTTCCCAGGAACTCAGAGATTTACAAATGACAAAGCATTGCTATAATTTTCCTTGCTTCAGACACTTGACATTCCTAGAAAATTATAATTTCAGTGTAGTCCTTCATGAGTCTAGTGTAACACCAGAACAAACAAGAATAACAATGATATAAACACAGGGATCTCAGGGAATTAATAATAAGACCTGAAAAGAGAATAGAAAAGAATCGGAGGCCTGGCATCTAAGTCCTGTCTGAATCACCTGGTGATTTGCCTTAGCAGTCTTAGCCAAGTCCCTTAGTCTTGGAAACTTCGTTTTGTTAACTGTGAAAATAGGATAAAGATATGTAACTTACAGTGTTGAGATGAGGGGAAAAAGTGAGATAATTTTTCATGATACAGCATTTTACAAAGGTGAGATTATCATAAACATTCCTCAGGAATATACAGGAATATAAGAGGCACAGATGGGAAATTTTTCTTATTATAATCTATAAA
>PVKH010028288.1:0-12870 GCA_004027955.1 Chaetophractus vellerosus
AATATGTCCTCCCCACACAAGGTCCATCAGTCCCTTCTATTCAAACCTACATGTGGTGCTGGAGTTTGTACGTGTCCTTCCAGAGACTGGAGTCTTTGGCCTGCCCAGTGCCAGCTGGGCCCGGAATCTCAGTGCAGCTGCAACTCCTACTCTACAGCTCAATAGACTCACCCAGGACACATGGCAGGGAGATGATGATGGACAATAGCCATCCCAGGGAATGGAGAGAGTCTGCAGCTGCAGGCAGGATAATCCCATCCATCTTATCCATGGGATATACGCCCCCTCTCACTTGGAGGTGGAGTGGACATCACCATCCCCGACTTCTCAGGATTGGGGGGGAGAGCTATGGACTAGAGTGGACTTACTGGTATTCTATATTGTGATTCAAGCAATGGAATTGATTACAACATTAATGTGGAGCCAGTGGCCACTGGACGCTTTGGGGTCAGAAGGAGGGAAAGGCAGTTGTAATACAGGGGCTTTTTTGGGGTTTGGGAATTATCCTGAGTGACATTGCAATGACAGATATAGGCCATTTTACATCAGCATATAACATGCAGAACTGTGTGGGAGAGAGTGTGGTCTACAATGTGAGCTATGGTCCATGCTTAATGGCAAATCCCCAGGATGTGTATATCCATTGCAGGTGATGTGCCACACTAATGAAGATGTTTATGTGGGAGGTTGTGGGAGGTGTGGGATGTGTGGGAGGTGGGGCATATGGGAATCCCTAAAATTTTTGTGTAACATTTATGTAATCTAAGTATCTTTTTAAAAATAAAAAAAAAATTATTAAAAACAACAAAAACAAAACAAAACAAAACAAACAAAAAACAAAAAGAACAATCACTACCATGAAATCCTCCAGGCTTTCGTTTATAGTGATTTACTCTTTTTCTGAATGCTGCCATCCTCCTATTGAACTATTAGAAACAAACAAAAAAACAGATTATGTCAGTACTGCTTAAAATCCTCCAATGGTTTCACCGTAGTTAAAATAAATTAAATAATATGGCTTGTGTCAACTTCTTCAAATTTAACTTGGTATCCTGTGGTTTTATTTACTTAAGCTAATAATTCTAAATGTAAACCATTCTTCCCAGATAAACCAGCCAACTTTCTCAAAGGCCTAAGCTCTTGCTCTTGCTCTTCCTTATGTGTGCGATAATAGCCTGTGGTTCTTCATATACTTCCTCTACTCTTCATTCATGCTTCAGATCAAATTTCATCTTCTCATATAATATGTCCGTAATTACCCACTGGAAAAGGCCCTCCTCCTCTGCCCTTTTTCACTTTCTCTATAGAATTTCTTTTCATACATAATTAATTTGTTTGCTTGTGTTCTTATTTATTTTCAGTCTTTTTGATATAGGGAAATTTATTTCTACGCTTCTCACTTTGGTTGCCAAAGTTTTGAGCAAACTTGGTACTCAGTGGTAGATTAAAAGATATTTGTGGAATAATCAAATGAATAAATGTATGTCAAAAATAGACCAGAGATTTGCTTCCATGAATGTCCAACTAGCTCTTATTATACCAACTCTCTTACAGATAACAAGTAACTGTCAACAAATTTAAAAAAAAAAAAAAAGCCTCTCATAGAAACTTACCTTACTGGTGTAAGAACAAAAGGATAGATTTCAAGTCAACAAGGTAAGTGAGAGGGATAATTTTAGAAAAAAGAAAACCATCGAGGGGAACTTTAAACTGTTTGCCTAAGCTCTGCCAAAATTTCTGGCTGCACCCTCAAGCAGGGCAAACTCAAAATAGAATAGCTAATGCTAGAGAATTGGACTGAAATTTCAGCTGCCACTCACAAGAGGGAAGAAAAATTTTGCAATTTGATCACAGCCAAGTTAACACTCTGATGAAACAAACAATAACAACAAAAATTCTTCACAGGAATCAAGCAGAATCCAGATTCTCTACAATGTACTTATTATTCACAATGTCCAGAATATAATCCAAAAATTACTCAGTTTGTAAAGAAACACCCACCATGCCCAAAAGAAGAAATATTAAATAGAGAATCTTCCATTAGAATTTGGAGAAAATAATTTTAAAGCAGCTAAAGTGCATATGCTAAAGAATGAAATGGAAAATATATTTGTAATGGATTAAAAAATAAGAAATCTCATAAAATAAATATAAAAGAAATCAAATTGAAATTCTAGAACTGAAAATTACCACCCATTAAATAGAAAAATTCACAGTATAGGTTTAACAGAATATTGAAGATGACAGTAAATTGAGACTCTAAACTTCATAATATAGCGATCAAAACTATCTAATCTTCATAATAGAAAGAAAAAAATGATAACAATGAACAGTGGCTAAAGGAATTCAGGGAAATATCAAAATGGCTAACGTATAATTGTAGGACCAAAAGGAAAAAAGAAAGAGAATGGGACAGAAAATTTTTTTGAAAAAGTATGGTGGGGGAAATTTCTCAAATTTGATGAATGACATAAAGATTCAAGAAGCTTTCAAAAATATACAAAGAAAATGACATCAGCACACGTTACAGAGAAAAATTATTAACAAAGGTAAGGATAAAATTCTTGAAGGCAGCCAGAAAAAAAAAATGACATGTTGCATTTTGTGAAACAGTCCTCTCATCAAAACAATGGAGGCAATGGAAAATATCTTTAAAATTCTAAAATGTAAAACTTACATCCATTAAAAATATCTGTCAAGAATAAATGCAAAATAAACACATTTTCATTTAAAAGAAAACTTAAAGCATTCTTTGCTAGCAGAACAACATTAGAAGAAATGCTGAAGGACTTCCAGGAAAATGAAGCATTAGAAAGGTAGAGGGAATATTTCTCTTCCAGAAAAATAGCTAGAGGAGAAGCAGAGACTGTTGGAGGGTCATTCTGGGATGAGGACATCAGAGGAAGGCTAGACACTACCCAGAAGAGACAGGGGTGAAAGAAAGGTGTCTCAGATGGCTGGATCGCTTCTCGGCCTTTTGGCTAAGATCAAGTGTAGTATCAGATGGCTGGAAAAATCCTCTGAGTAAACCTGCAGCAGTATCTGCTGGCACCCATCCCCCCATAACTGAAACAAACAGCAGAGGGTCCACCAGCCCGTGGCTGGTGAGGTGGCTGCTCACTGAGGAGGTTTCAGGGGCCCTCTTCTCAACAGAGGAGAGAGGGAAGGAACAGCCCACAGCAAATTTGGATTTTGGCCGGCAAACTTGGCCTGCTGCTTTGGAGGACTCATACACGTCCAGGCTGGGTGGGGCCATAACACTGTTTACCCTGAGAGCAAGCTGGGAGCTAACGATAATTTGCCTTCTCAAACACCCCCCTACTGCCCTGGGCTGTTTGCTGAGGACACAGAGGAAAGGAGGGTGCAGCAGGTCAAGGGAAGAGAACAGCTTCTGAGAAAGTTGATTTTGAGGCTTGGCCCTCCCTGAGGACATTGCTTCTGCACCACCTACTCTCAGAGTTACAGTGAATGCATTCTCCCTTAGCATCTGGGGTCTGAGCTGAGAGGTCTGCCAAAAAGTGTGATCTGCTGGCAGAACAGAAAACTGAATGAAAAGAAGGGGGAAATAATAATAAATAAATAAAGGAGGCAATCAAATGACTTTACTGCACCCTCTCTCCAAGGCCCTTGAAAACTGGACTGTACCCCATTATGGGTCTTTGGACTGGTTTCAGCAGTTAAACAGGGACAATTCTAAATATCTAGAACAAATTGAACCAAAAACCAAAGAACAGAGTAGTTTCAGGGAGATAATGTTGGAGTAAGCAGGCAGGACTCAACTCTCTCACATAAACAATAGAGAAAGGGCCAAAAGCTGTCTGAGGGAACAGCTTTGGGGTCAGCAGACAGGGACAGTGTTACCCCACTCCCAGGTGGGAGAGGGACAGAGAGACACAGAACCTGAAACAACAAAAGTGAGTTATCAAACACCTGAGATGGCTGGGAAGGGCTCCCTCACCCTAACCCCAAGATATTAAGCTGGGATAAAACCCTGGCTCACTGCAGCAGACTGAGAGGGAAACAGAAATCTTCATTCCTGTCAGCTGTTACAAGGTAAAAGGGAGGGGGAGTTCTGGGGGCTTCTCTTCTGTGAATTCAGCCTGTAGCGCTCACTTTGAATCTTGACTCTGTCCAGACCAAAACACAGGAAATCCGAAATTGAAAGAAACACCTACATGGAAAGGTGAGTTAATGAGTGCCATCTGCTGACTAGTCTGGAAATTGCATGAAGAAAAACTGCTTTTAGTCTCTCTTAATCCAAACTGCTGAGAGAAAACTTGCACCCCATTAGTGAGTCCCTGGCCTGAATTTTATAACTTAAGCTGGGCAATTTTAAAGACTTAGAATAAGTTGAACCAAATATCAAAGAAGAGCTGTGAGGGAAAAAAAAAACACCAATAGGCAAGAGAGAGAAATTGGCCATCAGAGTAAATTCATCCACATTTATATGCCTAGACATCAGTAAAAAATTACAGGTCATACTAGGAAACAGGAAGAGATGGCACAGCCAAAGGAACAAACCAAATATCCTGAAAAGATTCAGGATGTAAGAAAACAAATTAATGACAATCATGCAACTCTCCTAAATCAATTCAAATAATTGAAAGAAAATATGGCTAAAGAGATCAAGAATATTAAGAAGAAGACACTGAGTAAGCATAAAGAAAAATTTGAAAGCCTGCAAAGAAAAGTAACAGAGCTTATGGGAATGAAAGACATTATGGATGAAATTAAAAATATATTAGAAGCACATAAGAGCAGATTTGAATTGCTCAAAGACATAATTAGTGATTTCTTTTTATTTTGTTTTTGTAGGAGGTACCAAGCATTGAACTCAGGACATTGTACATGGGAATCAGGCACTCAGCCACAGAGCTACATCTGCACTGAAATGTGAGTTGATTTTTTGTTAATTTTGTTCTTAGGAGATACCAGGAATCAAACCCAGGACCTCATATATCAGAAGCAGTCGCGCAACCACTTGAGATATACCTGCTCCCCTAAATTAGTGATTTTGAAAACAGAACATCTGAACTGGAAAAGACAGGGGAAGAGAAAGAGGAAAGAATGTAAAAAAAAAAAAATGGAACAGGGTCTCAGGGAATTGAATGACAATGTAAAACATGCAAACATAGGCATTACTGGTGTCCCAGAAGAAGAGAATGGAAGAAGGGCAGAATGACTATTTGAGGAAATACTGACTGGAAACTTTTCAACTCTTATGAAAGACATAAGTATTAAAATCCAAGAAGGACAACACACCCAAACAGAATAAATCTGAATAGACCTACCCAGAGACACCTACTATTCAGAATGACAAACATCAGAGATAAAGAGAGGATTCTGAAAGCGGCATGAGAAAAGCAAATTATCATGTACAAGGGAACTTCAATAAGATTAAGCACTGACTTCCCATCTGAAACCATAGAGGCAAGAAGAAAGTGGTATGATGTATTTAAGGTACTGAAAGAGAAAAACTGCCAGTCAAGAATTCTCTATCCAGCAAAACTCTCTTTCAAAAATGAGAGCGAGTTCAAAGTCTTCACAGATAAACAAAAATTGGTAGAATATGTTGCCAAAAGACCAGAATTACAAGAGACACTAAAGGGAGTGCTGCTGCCAGAAAGGAAAACTAAGGATGAGAGACTTGGAGAAGAGTGTAAAAATGAAGATTATTTGGAAGGGTAAATTAAACAGTAAAAAGTCAGATAATAGTAAGATATCACAACAGAAAGCCAAAGGACAAAATGGATGAAGTAAGTAATGCTTTTACAGTAATAACATTGAACATTATGGCCTGAACTCCCAAATCAAAAGACAAAGACTGATAGAATGGATTAAAAAATATATGAGCCATTTATATGCTGTCTACAGGAGAATCACCTCAGATGTAAGGACACAGCCAGGTAAAAAGTGAAAGGTTGGAAAAAGATATTTCATGCATATAATGACCTAAAAAGAGCTGGAGTAGTGATACTAATATTGGACAAAATATATTTTAATGCAAAACTGTTTTATTAACTATATATATATAAAAGGAACTATTCACCAAGAAGAAATAACTATATTAATTAATTAGGCATCTAACCCAAGTTCTCCAAGATACATGAGGCGCACACTAGCAAAACTGAAAGGAGAAATAGATATCTTTAAAATAATACTTGGAGACTTCACTACACCACTCTCAATATTGGGTAGAACATCTGGATGGGGGTAAATAAAAAAAACAGAGAGCTTGAATAATATGATAAATGAACTTGAGCTAACAGACACCTATAGAGCATTGCATCCAAACAGCAGGGTACACATTCATGTCAAGTGCTCAAGGATACTTCTCCAGGATAGGCCATATGTTGGGTTGTAAGACAAGACTTAATAAATTTTAAAAGATAACACTTTCTCTAATCAAAGCAGAATGAAACTGGATATCAATAATGAACAGAAAAAGGGAAAATCCATAAAATTCATGGAGATTAAATAATACGCTCTTAAATAATCAGTGGGTCAAAGAAGAAATTGCAGGAGATTTCAGCAAATATCTTGAGACAAATGAAAATGAGAACTCAACATATCAAAATCTATGGGAAGGAGAGGAGATGCAGTTCAGTGGTTGAGTGGCTGCCTTCCATGTACAAGGTCCCGGGTTCAATTCCTGGTACCTCCTAACGTAAATGAAACAACCTATGGGGCACTACAAAGGCAGTGCTGAGGAGGAAATTTATAGCTCTCAACTGTTACATTGAAAAAGAAGAAAGATCTAAAATTGAAACTCTAACTGCACACCTGAAGGAACAAGACACAGAACAATGAACTAATCCCAAACCAAGTCAAAGGAAAAAACTAAAAAAGATCAGAGAAGAAATAAATAAAATAGAGAACAAAAAAAAAAAGGAATAAAAAAACCAACAGTTGGTTATTTGAGAAGAACAACAAAAGCAACAAACCCATAGCTAGACTGACAAAGAAAAATAGAGAAGATGCAAATAAATAAAATCAGATATGAGAGGGTGGACATTCCCACTGACCCTGAAGAAATAAGAGCAATCATAAAAGGATACAGTGGAAAAGTGTATGATAAAAGCTAGTCAATGTACATGATATGGACAAATTCCTAGAAACACACAAACCACTTACACTGACCTGAGAAGAAACAGAAGACCTCAACTAAACCAATCACAAGTGAAGAGATTGAAACAGTCATTAAAATCCTCCCAAAGATGAAAAGCTCAGGACCAGATGGCTTCACAGGTGAATTCTACCAATCATTCAAAGACAATCTAATACCAATCTTGCTCAAGCTCTTCCAAAAAATTGAACAGGAAAAAAATAGTACCAAACTCATTCTATGAAGCCAACAATACCCTAATATGAAAACCAGCTAAAGATACTATAAAAAAAGAAAATTACAGATCAATATCTCTAATGAATATAAATGCAAAAATCCCCAACAAAAAACTTACAAACTGAACCCAAAAGCACATTAAAAGAATTATACACAACATAACAGTGTTTTATCTTAGGTATGCAAAGGTGGTTCAATGCAAGGAAATCAATTAATGTAATAAGTCACATTGATACATTGAAGAAGAAAAATCACCTGATGCTCTCAATTCATGCAGAAAAGGCATTTGTCAAAATACAGCACCCTTTCTTGATAAAAAACACTCCAAAATATAGGAATATAAGGAAACTTTCTCAATATGGTAAAATGCATATATGAAAAACCTACAGTTAGCATTGTACTCAATGGTGAAAGACTGAAATCTTTCCCACTGAGATCAGGAACAAGACAAGGATGCCCACTGTCACCATTGTTATTCATTATTGTTCTAGAGGTTCTAGCTAGAGCAATTAGGCTAGATAAAGAAATAAAAGGAACTCAAATAGGAAAGGAAGAAGTAAAACTTTCACTTTTCATTCATGATATGATCCTATATCTAGCATCCCCTGAAAAATCCACAATAAAGCTACTAGAAATAATAGATGATTTCAGCAAAGTGACTTGATACAAGATTAACATGCAAAAATCAATAGTGTTTCTATACACTACTGATGTGCAATCTGAGGAGGAAATCAGGAAAAAAATCCATTTATAATAGCAACTAAAACAACCAAATATATTTAGGGAGAAACTTATCCAAGGACATAAAGACCTGTATTCAGAAAACTACAAAACATCGCTAAAAGAAACAGAAGAAGACTTAAATAAATGGAAGGACATTCTGTGTTCATTGATTGGAAGTCGAATATTGCTAAAATGTCAATTCTACTCAAATAGATTTACAGATTAAGCACAATCCCAATAATAATCCCAACAACTTTTTTTGCAGAAATGGAAAAGCCAATTATCAAAGTTATTTGGAGGAGTAAGGGGCTCTGAATAGCCAAAAATATCTTGAAAAAGAAGAATGAACTTGGAGGACTCTCACTTCCTGACTTTAAAGCATATTACTTAGCTATAGTGGAAAAATAGCATGGTATTGGCATAAAGACAGATTGACCAATGGAACCAAATCAGGTACACAGAAATAGACCCCAACATCTACAGTCAAGTGAATTTTTGACAAGGCTATCAAGCTCACCTAGCTAGGCCAGAACAGTCTATTCAACAAATGGTGCTGGGAGAACTGGATATCTGTATCCAAAAGAAGGAAAAAGGACCACTATCTCACACTGTATTAGTCAGCCAAAGGGGTGCCTTTGTAATATACCAATAATTGGTTGGTTTTTATAAAGGGTATTTATTTGGGGTTGACACTTACAGTTACCAGGCCACAAAGCATAAGTTCTTCCCTCACCAAAGTCCATTGGCACGTGTTGGAGAAAGATGGCTGCCGATGTTTGCCAGTGTTCAGGCTTCTTGGTTTCCTGGGGCTGTGCTTCTCTCTGGGCTTAGTTTCTCTGTTTCCTCCACAAGGTCAGCTGTAGACTATCAGGTGAATGGCTCACTTTTCTACTCCTGGGGCATTCTCTCCAACATCAGAACTGCTTCTCGAAAACTACTTCTCAAATCTTCTCCCTCTGCCTTTTGCCTGGCCTTTAATACTTGAGACCACACCCACTGAGGGGTGGGGCCCAATGGCCTACTGATGTGACCCAGTTAACACCCTAATCATAACCCAATCATGCCCAGATGAACAGATCAGTTTACAAGCATGATTCAATATGGATTTTTGGAATTCATAATTACATCAAACTGTAACATTCCACCCTCTGAATTCCAAAAATACATTACAATATTCAAAAAACCTTAAATCAGTAACAATTGCAAGTACAAAATCATTTCATAATCAGTTCAAAGAAATGCAGTTTGTCTTCAGGCAAAATCCCTTCTAGCTGTAGAACTATGAAACATACAAAACCATTTAACTGCTTCTATGGGGTGCTGACCTTAACCACCCTAATCTTGGCCCATCTAGTATTTTGCTATAAGCTGCAAGGAGAAGCCAAGCCACATTCTCCAAGTTTACCTTGGATAGTTTTTCAGCTAAATGCTCAGGTTTGCCATTTTCAAATTCTGTCTTCCCTATAACACCAGGAGTTAATCTTGCTAAGTTCTCTGCAACTTTAAAACATGGATCACCTTTCCTCCAGTTTCCAATAATAGTTTCTTCATTTACTTCTAAGGCATCATAAAAAGCCTCTTTAGCATCCATCTCACAATTGTTTCCTTCTATCACAATTGTTTCCTTCTAAGGCCTTAACAAAAGGAACTTTAAGCTCCATATTGCTACCAACAGTCTCTGCAAAGCAATCTAGGCCTTTTCCATCAAGCATCTCACAATTCCTCCAAAAAATACCCCTTACCCATTTATAAAACCAACATTTTGATAATTGCAAAAGCACTACCCCACTCCTGGTACCAAATTCTGTATTAGTCAGCCAAAGGGGTGCCTTCGCAATATACCAATAATTGGTTGGTTTTTATAAAGGGTATTTATTTGGGGTTGACACTTACAGTTACCAGGCCACAAAGCATAAGTTCTTCCCTCACCAAAGTCCATTGGCACGTGTTGGAGAAAGACGGCTGCCGACGTTTGCCAGTGTTCAGGCTTCTTGGTTTCCTGGGGCTGTGTTTCTCTCTGGGCTTAGTTCCTCTGTTTCCTCCACAAAGTCAGCTGTAGACGTCAGGTGAATGGCTCACTTTTCTACTCCTGGGGCATTCTCTCCAACATCAGAACTGCTTCTCAAAAACTGCTTCTCAAATCTTCTCCCTCTGCCTTTTGCCTTGCCTTTAATACTTGAGACCACACCCATTGAGGGGCAGGGCTCAACACCCTACTGACGTGACCCAGTTAACACCCTAATCATAACCCAATCAAGCCCAGATGAACAGATAAGTTTACAAGCATGATTCAATAAGGATTTTTGGAATTCATAATTACATCAAACTGTAACACACACATACAAAAATTAACTCAAAATGAATCAAGGACCTAAATATAAAAGTGACAATCTTAAAACTCTTAGAAGAAAATATAGGGAAACATCTTCAAGATTGTGTGATAAGCAGTAGTTTCCTAAACCTTACACCCAAAGTATGAGCAACAATAGATAAACCAGATAACTGGGAACTTCTCAAAATTCAACACTTTGCACCTCAAAGGACTTTGTCAAAATCTGACTCAATGGGAGAAAATATTTGGCAATCACATATCTGGTAAAGTTTTAATATCCATGATACATAAAGAGATCATACAACTCAACACTAAAAAAGATGAACTACCTGATTAAAAAATGGTCAAAAGCCTTGAAAAGACAATTTTTCAAAGAAGAAATACAAATGAAAAAGAAACACATGAAAAAATGTTCAACATTACTAGTGATTAAGGAACTATACAAAACTACAATGAAATATAATTTCACACCTATTAGACTGGCCACTAAAAGTTGGAAAACTGTAAATATTGGTGAGGATGTGGAGAGATAGGAAGACTTATTCACTGGTGTAAAATGGTACAGCCACTATGGAGGACTGTTTGGCAGTTCCTCAGGAAGTTGAAAATAGACTTGCCATGTGACCCAGCAATACCATTCTAGGTATATACCCAGAAGAACTGAGAGCAGTGACATGAATAGACATCTGCACACTGGTGTTGATAGTAGCGTTATCCACAATAGCCAAAAGCTGGAAACAACCCAGGTGTCCATCAACTGATGAATGGATAAACAAATTGTGGTGTATACACATGATGAATATTATGCAACGGTAAAAAGAAATGAAGTAGAGAAGCATATGACAACATGGATGAACCTGGAGGACATTATGTTGAGTGAAGCAAGCCAAACACAAAAGGACAAATACTTTTATGTATGATTGCGCTATTATGAACTAAATATGTTGCATAAACTCATGGAGTTAATAATTAGAATATAGGTCACCAGAAAATAGAATGAGGGTAGAGAATGGAAAGCTGAAGGTTAATCTGTGCAGAATTTGTAAAAAGGTTGTTTGAAAATCTTTTGAAATGAATAGAAATGGTGAAAGCATATCATAGTGTTTGTAACTACCAGAGCTATTATATGAGAATGTCAGTGGTTGAAAGGATAAGTCTAAGGTCATGTATATTTTTAGAAGGAAAGCCAAAAAATGTAACCTGGGATTGTATAATACAGTGAAACTTCATGTAATATGAATATGGGTGATATTCCATACATAAGATTATTTTTAAATAATATAAATACAAATATACTAGAAAGAAAGAAACAGAATAGCAGCCATGTATGGCAGGGGAAGCATAGAGCGATTGAGGTGATGAGTTTGTTTGTTGGTTTGTTTGTTTGTTATTAGTAGTATTGGAATAATGAAAATGGTCTAAAAATGATGGAAGTGCTGAATGCACAACTATGTGATTATACAAAATACCACTGATTGTACATTTTGGATGGGTGTATGCCTTATTAATATGTATCAATAAAATTGACTTGTTAAAAAAATCAAAGAACAGTGGTAGTACACCGCTTCTTAACAGTAAATCCCTAGACAAGAGAGAAACTGAACATCAGAATAATCAGCATCCAAATCAGAATCCTAGATATCAGCAAAATATTGCAAGCCATACTAAGAAAAAGGAAGATATGAGTGAGGTAATGGAACCAATCAAAGCTCCATATGAAACAAAGGACTTGAAAACACTAATCAAAGAAGTTCATACCAGTTCCTAAATCAAATCATGGAGTTGCAGGCAAGCATAGCTAAAGAAATGAAAGACATTAGGAAGACACTGAGTTAGCACAAAGAAAAATTGTATAGAAAAATAACAGAGTTTATGGGAATAAAAGACATAGTAAATGAGGTTTAAAATACAACAAAGGCATATTAGGACAGACTTGAAATTGTGGAAGAAATAATCAAGGATGTAGAGGACAGAACAGCTGAAATTAAAAAGAGAAAAGAATAGAGAGACAAAAGAATGGAAAAAATGGAGCAGAGGTTCAGGGAGTTGAATGATAGCATGAAGCACATGAACATACATGTATGGGAGTTCCAGAAGGAGAAGAGAAGGGAAAGGGGGGAAGAAAGAGTATTTCAGGAAGTTTTGCTGAGAATTTCCCAAATCTCATGAAAAACATGTATATATGTGTCCAGGAAGCTCAGTGTAATCCAGAGTAAATCCAAATAGACTTACCCAAGACATATAATATTCAGAATGTCAAATACCAAAGATAAAGAGAAAATTCTGAAAGCAACAAGACAGAAGCAAAGCATCACATAGAAGGGACATCCAGTAAAATTCACTGTGGATTATCTTCAGAAACGATGGAGGCGAGAAGGCAGTGGTATTATATAACTAAGGTACAGAAAGAGAAAAACTGACAGTCAAGAATTCTTATTCTGGCAAAACTGTCATTCAAATATGATGGTGAGTT
>PVKH010028289.1:0-12868 GCA_004027955.1 Chaetophractus vellerosus
AATTGATGCAGAAAAGGCATTTGACAAAATAAAACACCGTTTCTTGAAAAAGAAACTCCAAAACTTAGGAATGGGAGGAACCTATCTCAATATGATAAAGTGTATATATGAAAAGCCTACAGCTAGCATTGTACTAAATGATGAAAGACAGACAGCTTTGCTGCTGAGACCAGGAACAAGACAAGGATGCCCACTGTCACCATTATTATTCAATATTTTTCTAGAAGTTCTAGCTAGAGCTAGAAATAAAGAAATAAAAAGCACCCAAATAGGAAATGAAGGTGTAAAACTTTTACTATTCACTGATGACATGATCCTATATCTAAAAAGTCCTAAAAAGTACAAAAGAAAGCTTGTAGAATTAATAGTCAAGTTCAGAGAAGTGGTGGGATACAAGATTAATATGCAAAAACCAATAGCATTTCTATACATTATTAATGTGCAATCTGAGGAGGAAATCAGAAAAAAATTCCATTTGTAATAGTGACTAAAACAATCAACCGTTTAGGAATAAACTTAACCAAAGACATAAAGGATCTGTATTCAGAAAACTACTAAAAGAAACCAAGAAAGACTTAAATAAATGGAAGGACATTCTATGTTCATGGATTGGGAGACTAAATATCATTTTCAATTCTACCCAAATTGATTTACAGATTCAATAATCCCAAAAGAAATCCTATCATTCCTTTTTGTGGAAATAAAAAAGCCAATAATTAAATTTATTTGGAATGTTAAGGGGACTGAGATAGCCAAAAATGTCTTTTAAAAAATGAAGTTGGGGGACTCTCACTTTGGAAATTTAAAGCATATTATTTAGCTACAGCGGTACAAGCATCATGGTACTGGTGAAAGGACAGAAAGATTGACCAATGGAATGGGTTTGAGAACTCAGAAATTCACACTCACATCCTTAATTAAGCCATTTTGGCAAGGCTGTTAAGCCCACCTTGCTGGGCCAGAACAGTCTATTTGACAAATGGTGCAGGGAGAGCTGGATAACCATATCCAAAAGAAAGGAAGAAGACCCCTATCTCACACCTTATACAAAAATTAACTTAAAATGGATTGAAGATCTAAATATAAAAACAACAACCATAAAACTCCAAGAAAATGTAGCAAAACATCCTCAAGAATCTGTGGTCATTTCTTAAACCTTAAACCCAATGTACGAACAACAACAACAAAAAGAAGATATATGGGACCTCCTAAAATTTAAACACTTTTGCACCTCAAAGGACTTTGTCAAAAGGGTATAAAGGCAGTCAACTCAATGGGAGAAAATATTTGGCAATCACACAATGGATAAGCATTTAATATGCATTATATATAAAGAGATCATACAACTCAACAATAAAAACACAAAGGATCCAATTAAAAAATGGGCAAAAGACTTGAGAAGACAACTATCCAAAGAAGAAATACAAATGGTGAATAAATACACAAAAAATGTTCAACATCACTAGCGATTAGGGAAATGCAAATCAAAACTATGAGATATCATTTTATACCTATTATACTGATCACTGTTAAAAGTCAGAAAACTGGGGCTGGCTGTATAGCCCAGTGGATAGGGTGCTGGTTTACCACATGGGAGGCTGTGGTTTCAGTCCCCGGGACCTCTCCGGGCATGTGGACCACTTGAGAAGGCAAAAGCCACCTTGGGTGGGGCAGAGTCACTGTGGGCAGGGTAAAAGCCACCAACAGGCAGGGCAAAGCCACCATGGGCAGAGCAGAGTCCATTGCAGGTGGGGCAGGCCGCCCATGAGTGGGCAAGGCCACTGCTCACTGGTGAAGCTCACTCAGTGCATCACCGCAGTGGGGGAGGGAGACAAAAAGCAGGAAAAAAAAGTCAGAAAACTGAAAATGCTAGAGGATGTAGAGAGATAGGAATACTTATTCACTATTGGTTGGATTGAAGAATGACACAGCCACTCTAGGGGACTGTTAGGCAGTTTCTAATGAAGCTGAATACTAACCTCGATGGAATCTGGCAATACCATTGCTAGGCATATGCCCCGAAGAACTGAGAGAAGTGACTCTAATAGACATCTGCTCATTGATGATCATACCACTGTTATTCATGATAGCCAAAGGCTGGAAACAACCTAAGTGTCAATCAACTGATGAATGAATAAACAAATTCTGGAGTATACATATGATGGTATGTTATGCAGTGGTAAGAAGAAATGAAGTTGTGAAACATGACAACATACATGAGCCCAGAGGACATTATGTTGAGCGAAGCAAGCCAGACAAAAAAGGACAAATACATTGTGATTGTCCTACTATGAACTATATATATTATATGAAATATAAATATACTATGTGAAATATGAATATGGGTAGAATTGTATTTATAAGGCCGTTTTTCTTTGAAGCTGAACAAATGTAGGTTAATATTACAAAATGTTAATATCAGACAAAAACGGAACATTATTCTAAGTGAAGGAGGCCAGACACAGAGCACTACATATTATATGATTCTGTTTGTATAAAATGTAAATATAAATCAATTATAAAGATATAATTAGCATAGTTGTTATGTGGGACTGAGGAAAGAATGCTAAGTGTTGTGGCATCTTTCTCCTCAGAGCAAGGAAATTGTTCTAAAATTTTTGTTGTGATGAACGCTCAACTTTATGAATATACTAAAAGCCATTGATTATACTTTTTGGATAGACCATATGGTATGTGAATATATCTCAATAAAACTCCTTAATAAACAAAATAAATATTTGTGCAAGAATAGCCAGAAATAGCAGCTATGTCAGCAGAAGAAGCATAAAGAAATAAGATGTGAGGAATTTTCTTGTTTGTCTTTTTTTCTGGTTGTTTTGAAATAATAAAAAATGTTCTAATAATGATTGAAGTGATGAATGCACAACTATAAGATTATACCAAATGCCATGGATTGTACACTTTGGATGAATTTTATGCTTTATTAATATGTATCAATAAAATTGATTTGTTTAAATTTTTAAAAAATTTAAAAATAAAACATAAGATTTAAGTCTGAGTGTGATGTTCTGGACAGTGGATAGGACTCTCTAGCCCAATCAATTATGATTGTCAAAGGCCTACTCATCATTGAAATGTACCAGATTGTCTTGAAAAGTTTTGTTCCTACCAGGATAACTTCTTATGTAATTTACATTTGTATAAGGACAACTTTTCAATAGCAATACATATAGTGACTAATGACTAAGGTGAGATTCAATAGACTCTATAATACTCATAATTATTCCTGCTCCTGTTCTTCACACCTGTGTCATCCCCTCTCCTTGAGTGTGGGTGAGATATTTATTTTATGACTAAACAACAAATATGGTAAATGTGATGGAATGTCACTTCCATGATTATATTTCATAACTGTAATTTCTCTCTTGTTCACTGATTTTCTTCCTGTTTTTAAAGAAGCAAATTTCCAGGTTATGAGCTGCTCTTTGGAGCTGCCCCTTTAGCAAGGAACTGAGAGCCATTTCCAGATAGCATCCAGTAAGGAACTGAGGCCATCAGTCTTACAACCTGCAAGGTACTGAATTCTAACAACAACTGTATGATTTCAGAACAGATTTCTCCTATTTTGAGCCTTGAATAGACCACAGTTCTGGACTACACCTTGATTGTGGTCATGTGAGAAATGTCCAAAAAAACACCCTGTGCTTCATTGAGTTGAGTGGTACCCAGGCTCTGGACTCATAGAAACTTTGAGATAATCATGAGAATTGTTTTAAGATGCTGATTTGTAGTAATTTGTTATACAACTATAGATTACTGATACCATAAGTATTTAGTCATGCTTTCTGATTGCATTTTCTCAACAAATTACAAAACTTATGTCCAGGTTTATACTCCAGGCCCTGTTTTTTTTTCATCAAAATGAGCCAAGCCATGCAAAAAAAAATCACCTCTGTGCAAGAATAAATTCCAATGTGTTCTGCAAATTTGAAGATCAGTCCCTGATCCATAGTTGCTCCACCATGGGAGGGGTAATTTCTATTATCTACCTATATATCTTTTGGATGAGCATTAATCTCCATGTATTTTTGGTCAACACAGAACCATATCCTTTATAATTTTTTTTTAATTTTAAAGAAGCTTTAGATTATGTAAATGTAACCTAAAAAATATAAGGAATTCCCATATGCCCCAGTCTCTTTGCCTCCCACACTTTCCCACATTAACATCCTCCTTCATTAGTGTAGTACATTTGTTACAATTGATGAACACATATTGAATCATAGCTATGAACCATGGTGTACAGTGCACATTATAGTTTACAATTTGTTCCACATAATTTTGTAAGTTATGACAAAATATACAATGGCCTGTATCCATCACTGTAATGTCATGCAGGAGCAGGGCACCTCCAGTGTCCTGAAAATACCCCCATTTTATACCTATTATTCCCTTTCCCATCTGTCAGAATCTCTGGTGGCCACTGCCTTTATATCAATAAGAGTTTTTCCATTGCTAGAATAATAATAAGTCTATAGTAGAATAATCATAATTCTACTTTGTTTCATTGCTCACTACCCAATCTTGAGGATTTTTTGGATGGTGATGTTCACTTCTGCTTCTAATTTAGAGCAGACATAGATCCCATGGAGCAGTTGGATAGAGCTATCTTGCTTGTGGTTGCAGGTACTCTCTGTTCCTTGGGATGGATGTTATCCATCAGACCTATAACCTTTTATAAAATGAAGTTAAAATGTTGGGGAAGGAATTTCATCTTTGGATGGGACATACAAAATTAGAAATCCAGATATCATGCCAGGTGAATAGTAGTACTAAAGAGGAGAGTGGTACAATGTATGCTTTGAGTTATGTATTTTCATAGCATAATATCAAGCTTCTATAAAAGAAACATACAATTATATAATTGTTTAACATACAGCAAGTTTATTCTTTTTCATGTGAGAGACCCATACAAATAATCTTGGTTAACAGGGCAGTGAATATTTTCTTTTTCATTCAGATTCCTTCCTAACTGTTTCTTGGTCCTTCTGTAGGGCATTCATAGTCAAAATGTGATCCAGGTGTTAGCATCACTGGTATCATCTGGAGCTTGTTAGAAATGCAGGATTCTGGCCTAACCCCAGAACTAGTGAATCATAATTTGAATTTTAGCCCTAGGTGTTTCATATGTACATCCCCATTTGTAAAATATCACCATAGGACATTGTTTCACACAGTTGTAAATGCCCTGTATTGATTTCAGGTAGGTATAATAGGAAATAAACTTGGAAGTATATACATTGAACCTTTCAAATTTCAGCCAAGAAGTTACACATATAATTCTGCTTTTAGCCAATTGACAAGATCTTACTCACAGACATGTACCTAGCTGCAAAGGAGTTGGGGAAATTTTAATAAAAAAAATGTTCTGTGGATGTTCTGGGGGCCAGTTTCCCATGTTAGAGACTATTAGATATCCACTAGCAGGTGTGTTTTGAGTATTTTTTTCATTAAGGATATGGTTTTGCATTTATCATCAAAACTCACAATTTTAAGAGTTTGAATACCCTAAACCCAGGTAAACTCTGTTACTGCCAAAGGGGAGAATGGATTTTAGTGGATGTCTAGCAGTCTCTGAAAAAAAGCACTTGACATCAAAAACATACCTGGGAGCATTTTATATTCAAATTCAATTCAATTTTATAAGTATTTTTATTGACTCTACAATATCTGTGAAATACTATTGTAGGTAGCCTTAAAACATTAAAATAAAATCCTTATCTTCACAGATCATGTTATAGTGGATTATAATATTTCAAAAACGTGGCAAATCCAGGGTTTTTATGAGATCTTAGTATTTGAAGCAAATGAAAGAAGGTCTTTCAAACTAGGGGCTGCTAATTTCCTTCATGGAGATGTTTTAAGGTTGAATTTAAAATTCTCTGCTGCTATGTAGAAACCACTTTTCACTTGAAATTTTGGCTGAATTTAATAAAATCAAAGGGGGTCACACCCGCGGGAGCACTAGTTTACAAACATAACCTCTTTTTTTGGAAATCATAATCTCATATTGCCAGAATTGGTACGTATAAATGCTAATATTATTGTATTGTACTATTTGGTATGCAGCTCCATTTTTCATACAGGTTGTAACATACAAATGCAGGAAAAGGAATGATCAATCTTTGGTTTGGGACATGCAATATATAAAGATATAATTTTAACAAGTATATCATAGTTTGCCACAAAGTTGCTGATGCCAAGTATCAGAAATGGGTTGGCTTTTATAATGGGGATTTCTTTAGGGTAAAAACTTACATTTCTGAGACAATGAAATGTCCCAAGCAAAATATCAGCAGAGTTGCTTTCTCACCCATGTCAGCTATTGGTGATCCTGGGGTCCTGCCATGTGGTGAAGCAAGATGACCCCTGGTCTCTAATGAGGTCCCTGACTTACCCAGCAGAATCTACTTTCGCCCAGAGCTCAGCTGTGGGCAATCAGGTTTAGGGCTTTTCTTTTTCTGAGCCTCTTCTTAAAGTCTTGGCTGCTGTGCTTTCTTCCCAAATGCTTAAGCTTTATTTACTAGGGATTTTCATGTCCTCTCTCACATGGCAGGGTCAAAAATAGCAGAACTCCATTTTTCTGTGTGTGTGTCTCTCTGTGTGTTTCTGTTTATATAAGACCCAACAAGAGGGTGGAGACTCAGCCTAAGTCATGCCTTAATGATATAGTCCAATCAAAATGATCTCCCACCCACAGGAATAGATTAGGTCAAAAGGATAATCTTTTTCTTTTTGAGATCATGAAAGAACTCCAAGCTGTCACATAGAACAATGAAAGGTGGGGCAGTGAAGGAGTATTTCAGTGTTTGTATGTTTGTACATGTTATTGAATGTAAGTTGATATCAAAACAAACATGATTTAGGATGTTATATTTATGGGCAATAGTAACTGCAAAAAGAATCTGAAAAGTATGTGAAGAACAAAATGAAAGGGGACTCAATGTTATGCTATAAAAAATCAAATAAATATGAAATTAAGCATTAATCAAAGATTGGTGACAAAATGGTATAAGATCAAGACTTTGAAAGATGAAATAGTGAAATGGCAAAAAACGTCCTTCATTATCAGTAGAAACTTTAAACATAAATGGACTAAACTCTCCAGTCAAAAGGGAGATATTAAGAAAATGTATTTAAAAAGCATGACTTCAACACTGTTTACAAGAGTTTCACCTTCAATTCAAAGACATAAGTTGGTTGAAAGTGAAAGATGGAGTACAATATACTATCCAATGATAAACAGAAGACAGCTGGGGATCTACACAAATATCAGATAAAATACACCTTACATCAGACACTGTTACAAGTGACAAAGAAAGTCACTACTATATACTGATAAAGGGTCAATTTAAATAGATGACATAAGAATTATAAATATATATGCACCTAATGGTAGATCCCCAAAGTATATGAGGTAGATATTGACAGATTTGATGGTAGAAATAGAAGGTTTTATAATAATAGTAGGAGACATAAATACACCACTTTCAATAATGGTTGTAACCCTAGAATTCAGATCAGTAAAGACATAGAAAACTTAGATGACACTTAGACCTAACAGACATATATAGAACATTTCACTCAAAAGCAGCAGAATGCACACTCTTCTCTGGTGCACATGAGTTAGTCTCAAGTATAGACCAAATCTTAGATCATAAAACAACTGACAACAAATTTTAAAACATTGAACTCATACATTACCTTCCTTGACCACAGTGGAATGAAGCTAGAAATTAATAACAAACAGAAAAGTGGAAAATTGTCAAATACATGGGAGTTAACCCATGCTTAAACAACAAATGGGTTGAAAAATAAATCACAAGAGAAATTAGAAAATATCTTCAGGTGAATGTAAACAAAAACCACCCCATAATTTAGAGGATGAAACAAAGGCAGAGCTTAGAGGGAAATTTATAGCTCTACATGATGATATCAAATAAGAAAGATATCAAATTGGAGACCTAAACTCACAAACAGAGCATATAATCCCCCAAAAAGAGTAAATTAAGCTCAAAAAAAGCAAGAAGGAAAGAATACCATAGATTAAAGATAAATAAAATAGAGAATAAAACCTTAGACAGTTAAAAAACAACAAAAGTTGGTCATTTGAAAATATCCATAAAATGAACAAAAAGCACCACACACACAAAAAGAGAGGATAAAATAAATAAAATCAGAAAAGAAATGGAGAACATTATTACTGACACTACAGAATAAAAAGGATAATAAGAGAATCCTATGAACACCTGTAAACAAATTAGATAACCTAGATGAATTGGACAAATTCCTAGAAACACATAAACTACCAAGAAGAATTCAAGAAGAAAGAGAAAATAGTAATAAAGCAAGATGTGATGAGATTATGATCTTCCTTATGGCCTTTGATAATTATGTGGCCATCTCTAAGCCCCTGAGATGCTTGGCCATCATGGATCTTATGGGAATGAAAGCCACAATACAAAAAATATATTTTAAAATTCATATATACATTATTTAATTTTTTCATTTTTTCATTTTTTAATATTTTTTATTTTCTTTTTGGCTTTGTTCTTTGGGAGGTTTTGGATTGCAGAAGAGTCACAAGTGTGGCAGGTGCTGGATGACAGTGGTGGGGGTGTGTGTGAAGAGGAGTGCACCTGGGGAATGCTTCAATGGAATATGAATGTATCCAATGGTCATGGGCTGTTGTCTCATTGTGTGGTGACCCCCACAATAACAGAAAGAATATTGTATTCCTATCCTGGGAAGTCCTGCCACATTCTCTAATGGAGTGGCAAGAATTGCTAATGTACATGGGCAGTGCCTACTTACCCTTGATATTGATATTTGTACTCATAAGACTTGTTATTGTGAAATTAAAAGTCTATGATTATAAATTGCTGAGTTACTTCCTGAAATCATCCTTGTTGAATTAATGTAGCCTTTCTCTAAGCCAAACTCAACATATAAACATATTACCATTCCCACAGTGAGAGATATTACTCCTGGGGATGAGCCTCCCTGGCACCAATGGATTATTATTTTTTTTTAATTTTATTTTTATTATTTTTTAAGGATATATCGATTTACATACATGCTACACAGAAATTTTAGGAGTATCCATATGCCTACCTGTATTAGTCAGCCAAAGGGGTGCCTTTTGAAATATACCAATAATTGGTCGGTCTTTATAAAGGGTATTTATTGGGGTAGAAGTTTACAGTTACCAGGCCACAAAGCATAAATTTCTTCCCTCACCAAAGTCCACGTGTTGGAGCAAGACACCTGCCGATGTCTCCAGTGTTCAGGCTTCCAGGTTCCTCTGTTCCCAGGGCTGCATTTCTCTCTGGGCTTAGCTTCTGTTTCCACCACAAGTTCAGCTGTAGACCATGAGACTCTCTATCCTTTTGCATCTCTCCACAAGGCCAGCTGCAGACTATCTGGCAAACAGCTCACTTGTCTTCTCATGGAACGCTCCTCTCCAACATCAGAACTGCTTCTCAAATCTGCTTCTCCAATCTCCTGTCTTGCATTTTATACTTGAGACCACACCCACTGAGGGGTGGGGCTCAACATCTCACATACATGGCAGTTAATGCCCCAATCACAACCCAATCACACCCAGATTAAGAGATCAGTCTACAAGCATGATTCAATTTATATTTTTGGAATTCATAATTACATAAAAAAACCATTACACCCCACCCTCTGAATTCCAAAAGTACATTACAATATTCAAAAAACCTTAAATCAGTAACAATGGCAAGTACAAAATCATATAATCAGTTCAAAGAAATACAGTTTGTCTTCAGGCAAAATCCCTTCTAGCAGTAGAACTCTGAATCTTACAAAACAATTTAACTGCTTCCAATACACAAAAACAAAGACAAAGTATACAATTTAAATTATCATAAAGATAAATTAAGATGTTAAATACAAGTACGAGCCATGGATCCTCTACAGTTCAGGAAAATGGCAGGCATCCTCCATTCCATTTCAAAGTCTGAGAGTCATTCTTAAAATGATGGATTCTTCTCCTTGGAGTGAAATGGGAACCTACCCTTTCCACAGGCTTTCCCAACAGCCATTTTCTTGGTTTCACCCTCATCCAGCATCTGGGTGTTGACCAAACTCCAGATCTCACCCTCCAAGAAGGTTGCGATGATTGCCCCACCTTACCCAATCTTTGGGTTAGAGTCTTAGCACCCCTAGTACAATGAGGTGAAGACAACATGACCCCTAAACTTTGGCATACAGACTCAACTATCTCAGAGCAATGAGTTGACCACCTGGCCTTCATTAATACATGAGGGACAGGAGCACCCCTCTCAGACCTATGCAGTGCTGACCTTAACCATCCTAATCTTTAAGCAATGTACTCCACCCTACCTGTACCCAGGGGTAGCAAAACTCTCCCAGAAGATTGGGTGGGGAGAAACACCCTCTTCAACCTCCCAGGCAAACTCACCCTCTCTGGACACATGGGTGGGGTTCTTCTCTTGGCCCAAGGTGATGTGTCAATTCCAGATCTCAGCTTCCATGCTTTTCTACTTAAAGCTGTTTCTCCTTCAATATCTTCTTTCCATTTTCTTTTTAGTTCAAGTGAACAGTGGTTTTGTTCATACAGCTCTCACACAAACTTTGTTGGTTTAGCATGCAGAAAGCAGGGTTCCAAGCCATCAGACAGTAAGACTTTCTACAAGTCTTTCCTAGATAACAGCATTTTCAATTCTGTTTTACAATTTCCAGGTTTAGCTAAATCTTAAAATGGGGTACTTTGATTTGGAAACTTGATTTCCAGAAACTTGGAAGTTCTGGAATCAGTTTCTGTTTCCTTTGTGCCCAAAAGTTCAGTCCATACTGTATTTCTTTCATCTACGAATTTGATATAAACTACAAGGAGAACCCAAGCCACATTCTCTGAGTTTACTTTGGAAAGTACCTCAGCTAAATGCTCAGGTTTGCCATTTTCAAATTCTGTCTTCCCTATAACACCAGGAGTTAATCTTGCTAAGTTCTCTGCAACTTTAAAACATGCATCACCTTTCTTCCAGTTTCCAATAATACTTTCTTCATTTACTTCTAAGGCATCATAAAAAGTCTCTTTAGCATCCATCTCACAATTGTTTTTTCTAAGGCCTTATCAAAAATGACTTTAGGCTCCATATTGCTATCAACAGTCTCTGCAAAGCAATCTAAGCCTTTTCCATCAAACATTTCATAATTCCTCCAAAAATACCCCTTATCCATTTATAAAAATGTTCCAACATTTTGGTAATTGCAAAAAACACTTCCCAACGCCTCAGTACCAATTCTGAAATAGTCAGCCACAGGAGTGCCTTTTGAAATATACCAACAATTGGTCAGTCTTTATAAAGGGTATTTATTTGGGGTAGAAGCTTACAGTTACCAGGCCACAAAGCATAAATTTCTTCCCTCGCCAAAGTCCACGTGTTGGAGCAAGACACCTTCTGATGTCTCCAGTGTTCAGGCTTCTGGGTTCCTCTGTTCCTGGGTCTATGTTTCTCTCTGGGCTTAGCTTTGTTTCCTCCATAAGTTCAGCTGTAAACCATGAGGCTCTCTACACATTTGCATCTCTCCACAAGACCAGCTGTAGACTATCAGGCCTATGGCACACTTGTCTTCTCCTGGAGCGCTCCTCTCCAACATCAGAAATGCTTCTCAAATCTGCTTCTCCAATCTTCTGTCTTGCCTTTCCTACTTGAGACCACTCCCACTGAGGGGTGGAGCTCAACATCCCACAGACATGGCAGTTAACGCCCCATTCACAACCCAATCACACTCAGATTAAGAGATCAGTCTACAAGCATGATTCAATTTATATTTTTGGAATTCATAACTACATAAAACTGTCAAACCGTTATACCACCTCACATACCTCCCACAACCTCCCAAATATACATCCTTCATCAATGTGGCACTACACCTGCAATAGATATACATATTTTGGGGCTTTGCCACAGTTCAGACTGTACACCACCCTCTCTCCCACACAGTTCTGCATGATACATTATGATATAAAATGGCCTATATCCTCCAATGCAACATCACCCAAAACAATTCTCAAGTCCCAAAAAAGCCCCTGTATTACAACTGCACTTCCCTCTCCCTGCCCCCAAAGTGTCCAGTGGCCCCTGCATGCACATAATTTTGTAATTTCTTCCATTGTGTGAATCAAAACAAGTCTATAACATGACACCAACAAGTCCACTCTATTCCATAGCTCTTACCCCAATCCCAAGGAGTCTAGGATGGTCATGTCCCCTCCACCACCAAGTGAGAGGGGGTTATATCCCATAGACATGATGGAAGAAGTTATTCTGCCTGCAGCTGCAGGTTCTCTCCATTCCCCAGGATAGCTATCATCCATCATCATCTACCCACTAGGTGTCCTGGGTGAGTCCATTGGATTGTTGAGTAGGACTTGCAATTCAACAGAGTCTCTGGACCCAGTTGGCACATGGACAGCCCATAGTCTCCAGTCTCTGGAAGAATACCTAAAACTCTGGCATCAAATATTCATTGGTATAGAAGAGAAAGATGGACCATGTGCAGTGAAGACATATTTTGGTCAGACTTTGTCACTCTCAGGAGCAAGGATTCCAAATTAGGGCCTCCTGGTAAGGCATCAAACTCTGGGGTTATCAGCCCTGATATATAACCTGGATATCTCCAAAGCCCACAGGAGGCCCTCTGCTTGGGATGATATCCATATTGGAAGCCTAGGAGGTCCTCCTGGTATCTGCATAAGTGTTACCTCTGGATTGAACTCCTGACTCACTTTGAAGTCTCTTAGCCCTATGAACTCAATTGTCTTTACCATACCTTTTATTCAAAGTCTTTT
>PVKH010028290.1:0-12856 GCA_004027955.1 Chaetophractus vellerosus
AATAATAAAAATATACATTAGTAAGTTTAACCAAAAGATGCACAATCTATTTTTTAAAAAAACACTTTGCAACACTAGTGAGAGCTAGAAAAGAAGATGAATAAATGGAAAGCATCCCATGTTCTGAATATCATAAAGATATTGAAGCACTCCTAAGTCAGCTATAAATTGAAAATGATCAAAATAAAAAGTATTCTACTTTGACTAAATGAATTTATTCTAAACTTTATATGTAGAAATAAGCAAGCAAAAATAATCTGAGTGAGAATAAGGAAGTGGGGAGGGCTAAGCTTAGCAAACACTGAAGCTAATTATCTGGCTACAGTAATTTAAACAGTGTGATATTTTCACAGGAATAACTGATGAATACAACTCCAGAAATATCTATATATACACGGTAATTAAATATGTAATGAAGGTAACATGTGAATTTGGGGGTAGGGAATGGAAGGTTATTGGAACAGATTAATAGCCTGAGGAAAAAATTGTATATATACCTAAAACTCCATAACTTAACTTTTAAAACAAAATAAATTCCAGATTGATAAAAACATTTAATATAACAAATAAAAAATTATTTGAAAAAAAAAACACAAGAAAGCAATTTTATGTAATATTGAGGCAGACAAGTGCTTTTGGTGTAATAAAATATCTAGAGAGCATAAAAAGAAAGAGTGATAAGTTAAATTACTTAGAAATTTTTTTAAAAGACATCATAACCTAAAGCACTAAATGCAAAACAAAAATCAAACAAACTCAGAAAAAATATTCATGACTTATATTGCAGAAAATTAGTTTCCTTAACATACAAAAAGTTCCTACAAATCAATAAGAACAAAATATTAACAATCCAGTTTGAAAAATGGACTAACTTCATTAACAATAGAAAATCTGTGAATTAAATTTATCATGTAACAGATTAATAGAGGTCACAAAGTCTGAAAACATACATTGTTGGCATCATTGTGAAGAAAGTCAATTTCTTTCATTGCCAATGAAAAGATAAACTGGAACATATTCTATGGAGACCAACTTAACAAGACCTATCAAAATTTTAAATGTGCATACCCTTCAAATGACAGTTCACCTTCTAGGAATTTATTCTGTAGCTAAGTGTGTGCCAAATGATGGATAGACAGCTTCAATCTTTGGAGCATTTTTTGTAGTTGCAAAATATTACAAGCAAGCTATATGTCTATAAACAAGGACCGATTATAATTATGGACACCATACAATAAAATACCATACAGCCACTAAAAAAGAAATCTAGCCAATATATCTGAACAGATATGGAAAGAAAACCTTTAAAAAATAAAATTGTAGAACTGTACATATAATATGTAATATTTGTGTAATTACAGAAAAACAATATATATGCATATATTTGTGAGTTTATAAATTCTGAAGGATGCACCATCTACTACGGGTAATTGTTATTGCCTCTGGGAAGGGCGATGGGGTGGCTGGGGGACAAAGAAGAGAAGGTGATATACACTTGGTTCCTCCCCATGCCTTCGAGGCTCTTTCCATCCACTCGGATTCAGCATTTCAATTACCCCTAGCTTTGCCTCATATGGAATTTGCTTTTCTGATTTTCACTCTCTTCTTGTTACGGGGTGATTTCTGAGAAGAGGGAGGGTGCCTAGCAACTCTGTGCTGCCATCTTCGCATGAGAAATCTCAATTCCCTTTTGTGCCTTTTGAATTTTTAAAATATACATGTATTATGTATTAAAAATAAATAAAACGAATTTTAAAAACCAAGATAAGAAAAAGTCAAATGTTTATTTATTTAGTTTTCAATTTTGATCCAGCAAAGCCCTGGGGTCTTGAAAACAACTATCAGAGGCAAGGAAGAGGAGGGAGGCGTTGTCTATGGACCCATTCTTGCTTTCACGTTAAGGAGTGTTTGCTTTCTTCAGGTTTACCTATTAGTATTCTGAGAGTAAGATTTCAATAACACTTGGTTTTGCTGCTAAGTGTTTGAGACCCACTGCAGTTCTGTCCCCGCAGGCTGTCAACACAGGCATTTAGAGATAAATTTTTACCCTACATTTAGAGACACTGAACACAAAGCATTATTTTACTATTTTTAATTACTTTTATCATTTACAGCTGTTACATGCTTGCTGTTGATGCCTTTTTTTTTATTAGAGAAGTTGAAGGTTTACAGAAAAATCATGCATAAAACACAGGGTTCCCATATACCACCCTATTAATAACAACCTGCATTAATGTGGTACATTTGTTACAATTGACGAAAGCACCTTTTTAATAACTGTACAATTAACTATGGTCCACAGTTTAACTGAGGGTTCACTGTGTTGTGCAAGTCCATGGATTTTAAAAACATATTTATACAGTAATATATATAAAACCTAACATTTCCACCTTTTAACCACATTCAAGTATATATTTCAGTGCTGTTAATTACATTCACAATGTTGTGCTACCATCACCACCATCCATTATCAAAATTTTTCCACTGTCCCGAAGAGAAACTCCGCACATTTTAAACCTTAACTCCCTATTCCCTATGTCCACCTCATCCCTAGTAACCTATATTCCAGATTTTGACTCTATGAGTTTGCTTATTCTAATTGTTTCAAATCCGTGAGATCATATAGTATTTGTACTCTTGTGTCTGGCTTATTTCACTCAACATGATGTCTTCACGGTCCAACCATGTTGTCACATGTATCATTATTCCTTTTTACAGCTGAATAATATTCCATTTGTATCGTTTTGGTTTGCTAAAAGCTGCTGGGAGCAATATACCGGAAATGGATTGGCTTTTACAATGGGAATTTATTATATTATAAATTTACAATTCCAAGGTGAGAAAAATGTCCAAATAAAGACATCAGGAGAAACTGATGACAATCTGGGACTCCTGCCATGTGGCAAGACACAATGGCAGCTCTGCCAGTCTCTGCTTTCTCCTCCAGGCTTTTACCCCAAGCTCAGCTGTGGGTAAAGAGGCACATGGCGGTGTTCCCTTGTCTCTCCCTTCTCTTCCCAGCTTTGTTGCTCTAGCTTCAGGCTGCTCAGCCGCGTTTGTTGATTACAACTTCTAGAGGCTTTTCTCTGTCTCTGCTGCTTTTTTTTTATGTCTGTGCCTTTTTACCCCTCCATTTACAAAGGACCCCAGTAAGACTATTAAGACCCACCCTTGGTCATGGCCTTCTAAAGTGATCTAATCAAAAGGAAGGCTCCTTAACAGAATCTAATCAAATGGTGCTGTCCAAAATAGGTTTATCTGTGCAGGAATGGTTAGCTTTAGGAACAGGATTTTCCGGGGTCCACCCAGCTTCAAACTGTCACATATGCATATACCTCATTTTTAAAATCCATTCCTTGGTTGATGGACACTTGGATTGCTTCCATCCTTTGGTAATTGTGAATAATGCCGCTATGGTCATGGGTATGCAAATATCTGCTTAAAATCCCTGCTTTCAATTCTTGCAGGCATGTACCTAGACATGGGATTGCTCAGTAATATGGTAACTCTATACTTAACTTTCTGAGGAATGGCCAAACTGTCTTCCACAGCAGCTGCACCATTTTACATTCCTACCAGCAATGAATCAGTGTTCCTATTTCTCCACATCCTCTCCCATACTTGTAATTTTCCTTTTTTTTTTTTTTACTAATATTCATTCTAGTGGATATAAAATGGTATTGCACTATGGTTTTGATTTGCATTTCCCTAATGGCTAATGATGTTGAGCATCTCTTCATATGCTTTTTGGGGCCATTTGTATTTCTTCTTTGGAGAGGTGTCTGTTCAAGTCTTTTATTCATTTTTAAATTTGGTGGTTTGTCTTTTTGTTGTTGAGTTGAAGGATTTCTTTACATATTCTGGATATTGAACCCTTACTGGATATGCGGCTTCCAAATATTTTCTCCCATTGTGTAGGTGGTTGCTTTACTTTCATGATAAAGTTCTTTGAGGCACAAACATTTTCACTTTTGATGAGGACACATTTATCTATTTTTTCTTTTGTTGCTTGTGCTTTGGGTATAATGTCTAAGAAACCACTACCTACCACAGGGTCCTGAAGATGCTTCCCTACGTTTTTGTTTTTTTTTTTAAGATTTATTTTTTATTTATTTATATATCCCCCCCTTGCTGCTTGTTCTTGCTGTGTTCATTTTACTTTTTGCGTTCTTCTGTGTCTGCTTGTCTCCATCCCGCTGAGTCAACTCACCACGCGGTGGCTTCCCTGCTCACGGCGGCTTGCCCTGCTCATGGCGGCCTGCCAGCTCACAGCAACTTGCCTGCTCGAGGCGGTCTGCCTGCTCGAGAAGGCCCTGGGAACTGAACCTGGGGTCTCCCAAGTGGTAAACCAGAGCTCTACCAATTGAGCCACAGCTGGTTCCCCTTCCCTATGTTTTCTTCTCAGAGTTTGATAGTTCTGGCTGTCATGTTTAGGCCTTTGATCCATTTTGAGTTGATTTTTGATATGGTGTGAGATAGTCTACCTTCATTCTTTTGCAAATGTAGATCCAGTTTTCCCTGCACCATTTGTTGAAGAAACTACTCTTTCTCAATTGAATGGTCTTTTCCTCATTGTCAAAAATCAGTTGGTCATAAATGTGAGGGTTGATTTTTGAACTCTCAATTAGTTTTCATTGGTCTATATGTCTGTCCTTGTGCCAGTACCACATTGTTTTGATTACTGTGCCTTTGTAATAAATTTTAAGATTGGGAAGGGTGAGTCCTCCAACTCTATTCTTCTTTGTCAAGATAGATTTGGCATTTTGGAGTCCTTTAGCCTTCCAAATAAATTTGATGATTGGCTTCTCCATTTATGCCAAGAAGATGTTGGAATTTTGATTGGGGTTGTGTTGAATCTGTAAATCAGTTTTAGTAGAACTGACATCTTAACAATATTGAATCTTCGAATCCATGAACATGAATATCCTTCCATTTATGTAGGATTTTGTTTAGCATTGTTTTGCAGTTTTCTCTGTAGAAGTACTTTACAGTCTCAATTATATCTATTTCTAGATTTTTATTCTTTTAGTTGCTATGTTAACAAATATTTTTGGTAGTTTATATAGTTACTCAATGATGATTCCTTGATGGGAAATGCAACCATCAATTTTACTACTATTCCATGTGAAACTTCATTCTATTTTCTGACAGTTCATTTACTATTGGAGCTTTCTTCAATACTTGGATTTCAAAAGGGAGATTGCTTGTATAATGCCTAAATTTTGGAAAGAAATCTGTGTTCCAATGAGATATCTAGTACAGCCATCACTTGGAATTCCCTGGCTCCAAGAACAACCTCATACTTTCTTAGCATTTGGCTTAGTTGCCTCAGCAAATAATTACACATTTACTTTATATTTATATCAATACAACCAGCATTTTATGGATCGCTATGTTCTGGGGAAACATGCCAAGCAGCCTTCGTAAGTCAATGTGAAAATATAATTTGTAGAACTCAGCAGTTTCAACCAAAAAGTGATTACTGTGATGTAGACTGCAAATCAGACAGAAGTGAACAGAATTCTCTCTGAGTTTATAGGTTTTTCAATTGCTACCTCATAATCCTCCAACAGGCATAGAGACGAGCCACATGGGAAAGCGGAGTACAAAACTGACTTCGCAGATTCAGTCTTTCCTCATCCAATACTAACATCCCCAGGTTTAGTGTTGCAGGTAAGAACTAAAGAATGGGCAGAGGAAATGACATCTCTTTCCTTTTCTATTCTATGCTGATATTAGCTCCAGAGTTCAAAACTACTGTGTTATAGGTGGATGGGGTGTCAGAAATGACCAGGTTCTCCCATTAACTGAAAAAGAATATCAGCACAGCTGATAAATTTGTGTTTATTGCTGATTCCTTGGTACCAGTGTTTCAGATAACTGTCCTTTTCCCTGCTTCCTTTGACAAGTATAGTCTGAGCACCCACCATATGGAACTGTCCCTACCAGGTGCTACAAACTGGAATTGATTAAACACATCATAGTCTCTGTCTTCTAGTGGCCTACAGTCTGATGGTAGAGACAGTCAACGAGACAGATCATAAGGGATGTACCAGTGGTCTTTCCTAGTCATGCTGGTACACAAAGCAGGTGGAATGGGATCTTCTAGGGGTTAGTTAAGGAAGGCTTCCCAATAGACAAAATAGATCAGATACATCTTAAAGGATAAATAGATCTTTCATATGGAGAAACATCTTGGGCCAAGGCTAAACAACTACAGAGAGAAGAGTTTGGTTGTCCAGGTGAGCAAGGACACAGGGAGCAAGTGTAGGAGCAGCAGAAAGTAAAGTCAGAGAGGGCGTGGGAACAGATTGGGATCTCAGAGAAGGTCCATATGGCCTCTGAAAAAGCGTGTGGAGTCTGCTTTTCTTCCTCTCCTACTGCAAGTCAGAGCCAAAAATGATAGGCTTCTTTGTTCC
This sequence comes from Chaetophractus vellerosus, assembly GCA_004027955.1. Lineage (NCBI taxonomy): Eukaryota > Metazoa > Chordata > Mammalia > Cingulata > Chlamyphoridae > Chaetophractus > Chaetophractus vellerosus. Next base: position 6,420 of record PVKH010028290.1, read on the forward strand.
CCAAATTCATCTGTGTTCGAGCATAATTGTATTCACTACATTACTGAAACTTTACAACATGTGCCTAACCCACCAACCTACATTTACACCAGTTTTAAATTCAGGAACTAACGTCAGTATGGAATAGGAAAAACAGAAGCAAAAAACCACAGAGATGTCATCTCATATGTCCTTTTGTTACTCATCACCTGCAATACCAACCTTGGAGCTTATGCATCGGGTGAGAAATCTGCAGATACAAAAACTCTGTATCTGCAAACTCAATCATGCACTCATTTCCCTATATGATTCTAGGCTTCATATATATTTAGTGACTCTCAGGCAACAACTGGAAAACTTATGAACTCAGAGTGAATTTTATTTCCCTCTAATTTCCTGATTTGCATTCTACTACAGTTTGGTTGAAACTGCTGGTTTCTACAAATTATAGTTTTGCATGCTCAGGACATTCATCTTAGGATCCATCCAACATCATGGCCATCATTTCTGCAAGCCCCAATCACCATTTCTTAAAATCTGGAAATCCTCTCTTCAGGATGGATTTAGTTAATTGAGTTGTGTGTGTGCGCATGTGCTTAGGTTGTGTGTTGCACTTCATCAGTATTCTCCTCAGCACTATGAAGGGATTATTTGCACACAGTAGGAATTCAGTAAGTTGAAAAACAATTAAGCATGCTGCATTCTCAGTAAAATGAGGGAATCATATTTAACTCAATATAACTTAATATAGTTCCTTCCTTTTACTGAGAACACTGCATGCTTCATCTTTATTAATATTAATTCATTATATATGCAAATAAACATATGGAACTAGAATTAATCATCCAGGGGAAACACCAAGATACAATCAACCTAACATCTTCAATGAAGAGTAGGGCATTAAAGGCCTATCAAATTTTTTTCCAAATTCTCAAACAGGAAATAAAAACAAAAGTATATTTTGTCTAACTGGAAAATGTCATCTTGAAAATCATAATTTTGACCTACATTTTCCCAACAAATTAGAGTAGACATGCTCAAGGAGCAGCTCCTGACTTTGTTGAGTGTCCGTACTCCACAGGGAAGAGAAAAGCTCACCACTGTGTGGTTCTCTCCCAGGTGCTCCAGCCGTCTCCTGCTGCAAGTCTGGAAAACCAGCTGACTGGTAAAAGTGTGGCCAAGCGACCCACCTGATAAGTGATTAGGGATGGCTGATAAGTCTCTCTCAGGAGTTCTGCTGAGCTCAGCTAATGTGATTTTGCTTGGAATTAAAATCAAATTTTAGTCTGTCTATTAAGAGATAAAGCAGCTAATGTATCTTAAACTCATTGTGTCTTCCTCCTCCCATCAGCTTCCCCACTACCCTGGCCAACATTCTCTTAAGGTGATAGAAAAAAGTCAGCATTTATTCCTTCAAGTGCTAAATTCAGACAAAACTGCTTTTCCTTTGTCCACTGGGGTGCTTTCTTATTCGAAAAGAACTCTACCTGAAAGCAAAGAATTAGCACATCTGTTCAGTTTTCACTTTTCTGTCTGACTGTCTGCTTATTCCATGTCTCTTTTAGGCTCAGGTCCAAAACTGATATTCATGTTATACCAGATACACTGACTTCAACCAAATCCATCCTCGCATGTTGTCCAGTCCAGTAAAATGTTATTGCAATTTCAGTAATGACTTCCTTCCTTTGATTATTATACTATAATACAGTTGCTTTAATATAATAGTATAGCATTATTATAGCCAATTATAAATTTCTAAAGGGTGTCTTAATTAAGAAGAAAATGGCATTGTTTTCCAAACCAATTATAATAAGCAATGCTTGCTAAGAATGGAGTGAAAACAAGTTGTCAAGAAATAGTGCTAAAGCTTTAAAAACTTTACAAATGCTTTTAAAGAAATTTAAATTTCTTATAGTAGAATTTAGCCAAAGAGTAACTTTCTTTTCATTAAAACAATAATTTAAAAAACTTAGAAAGTCATTACCAGGGAAAGGGCGGTAGGCACCATGTCTGGCCACGAAGGTGGCAAGAAGCCCCTGAAGCAACCCAAGAAGCAGGCCGAGGAAATGGACGAGGAGACAAGGCTTTCAAGCAGAAACGAAAAGAAGAGCAGAAAAAACTCGAGGAGCTAAAAGCAAAGGTTGCGGGAAAGGGCCCTCTGCCCACCGGTAGAATTAAGAAATCTGGCAAAAAGTAAGCTGCTCCTTGTTGTGCCCAAGGCCATGGTGACCCTTGCTTTCATTCCTGTTTAAACATCTGGATTCCTTACTGTAACACCTTTTATCACCTGTAGTGCGAATGAAGTTTTGTCTTGGAGCCTATTATATACTTAAGAATAAACTTTTGTAGAAAAAAAGAAACCACACAATGGCTCATTTCTTGTTAGTCCTTCTCACTCAGCCATTCCTACCTTAAATGTGAGATCAGAGTAAGCCCAGTCCAGGATCCCTCCACAGTCTGCTCTTCAGTCTTTGTTCTGCCCCAAATTATGTATCACCTGTAATTAAACCAACTTATTTGGGGCAGGGGGAGTCATTACTTACAGGCTGGGCAATATCTCTATCCTTGGTGCTTAAAATGACATTTCCAGGCATACCACATTTAACTGTGCTTCACTTTACTGTGCTTCACAGATATTGCAATATTGCTTTTTTTTTTTACATAAATTGAAAGTTTGTGGCAATGCTGCATCAAGCGAGTCTATTGGCACCATTTATCTAATTAGCATGTGCTCACTTTGTGTCTCTGTGTCACATTTTAGTAATTCTTGAATTATTTCAAATTTTTTCATTACTATTATATCTATTATGGTGATCCGTGATCGGTGATCTTCGATGCTACTATTAAAACTGCCTTGAGGTGCCATGACCACGCCCGTGTAATACGGTGACCTTAACTGATAAACGTTGTATGTATCCCGACTGCTCCACCAACCAGCCTTTCCTCCATCTCCACCTCTCACCGGGCCTCCCTACTCCCTGAGACACAACAATATTAAAATTAACCAATTAATAGCTCTACAATGACCTCTAAGTGTTTAAATGAAAGGAAGAGCCGAACATCTCTCACATTAAAGCAAAAGCTAGAAGTGATTCCGCTTACTGACGAAGGCATGTTGAACGCCGACACAGGCTGAAAACTCGGCCTCTTGCACCATACAGATAGCCAAGTTGTAAATGCAAAGGAAAAGTTCTTGAAGGAAATTAAAAGTGCTACTCCAGTGAGCACACTAATGATAAGAAAGCAAAACAGCCTTATTGCTGATATAGAAAATGTTTGGGTGGTCTGGAGAGAAGATCAAACAAAACAAACATTCCAAAGTCTAATCCAGAGTAAGGCCCTAACTCTCTTCAGCTCTAAGGAGGCTGAGAGGGATGAGGAAGCTGCATAAGAAAAGTCTGAAGCTAGCAGACATCGGTTCATGAGGTTTAAGGAAAGAAGTCATCTCTATAGCATCAAAGTGTAAAATGAAGCTGCAAGAGCTGATGTAGAAGCTGGAACAAGGTACCCAGAAGATCTAGACAAGATCACTGATGAAGGTGGCTACACTAAAAAACAGATTTTCACTGTAGATGAAACAGCCTGTGACTGGAAGAAGATGCATATAGGATTTTCACAGCCAGAGAGAAGTCAATGCCTGGCTTCAAAGCTTCAAAGGACAGGCTGACTCTTGTTAGGGGCTAATAATGCAGCTGGTGACTTTCAGTTGAAGTCAGTGCTCATTGACCATTCCTGAAAATCCCAGGGCCCTTAAGAACGATGCTAAATCTACTCTGCCTGTGCTCTATAAAAGGAACAACAAAGTCTGGACAGCATCGTATCTGTTTACAACACGGTTTACTAAATATTTTAAGCCCACTGTTGAGACCTGCTGCTCAGAAAAAAAAGATTCCTTTTAAAATATTACTGCTCACTGACAATGTACCTGGTCACCCAAGAGCTCTGATGAAGATGTACAATGAGATTAATGTTGTTTTTGTGCCTCCTAACATGTCCATTCTGTAGCCCATGGATCAAGTTGTTATTTCAACTTTCAAACTTATTACTTAAGAAATACATTACATAAGGCTATAAGTGCCATAGATAGTGATTCATCTGGTAGATCTGGGAAAAGTCAATTGAAAACTTACTGGTAAGGAGAAGCCACTCTAGATGCTATTAAGAGTATTAGTGATTCATGGGAGGCAGTCAAAATATCAACAATGGCAAGAGTTTGGAAGAAATTGATTGTAATCCTCATGCATGACTTTAAGTGGTTCAAGACTTGGGTGGAAGAAATAACTACAAATGAAGATGGGACTGAATTGCTGCTGAAATCCTAAAATTTGAATGGATGAGGAGTTGCTTCTTATTGATAAGAAAGTGGTTTTATGAGATTCAATCTACTCCTGCTGAAAATGCTGTGAACATTGTTGAAATGATAACAAAGTATTTAGTATGACATCAACTTAGTTGATAAAGCAGTAGCAGGGTTTGGGAGGATTGACTCCTAGTTTGAAAGAAATCCTACTTTGGGTAAAACACTATCAAACAGCACTGAGTGTTACAGAGACATCTTTCGTGAAAGGAAGAGTCAATTGATGCAGCAAACTTCACTGTTGTTTGATTTTAAGAAATTGCTACAGTCACCCCAACTTTCAACAACCACCACCCTGATCAGTCCACAGCCATGAACATCAAGGTTAAGACCCTCTACCGGCAAAAATATTATGGCTCATTGAAAGCACAGCTGATAGTTAGCATTTTTAAGCAACAGAATATTTTAAAATTAAGGTATGTTTTTAGAATTAGTGCTCTTGCACACTTAATAGACTACAATATAGTGTACACTTAAGTTTTATATACACTGGGAAACCAAAAAAAATTGTGTGACTTGCTTCAGTGAGATATTCACTTTATTGCGGTGTTCTGGAACCGAACCCACAATATCTCTGAACCCACAATATTCTTGTAGTCATTTGAGTATTTCATTTAAAAATACTTCTTTACCTACTATAATGTATATAGATCAAATAGTTTAAGAGAAAGCATTATTTCAGAAAGAAACTCAATTTGGGAAATTTCTAGCTCTCTGGTTAATGTATTTCCATTAACACACTGCAGGACCCCTAGTTACCCATAACTGGTAGCATTAGTTGCATGCTTAGTGCGGGACAGGCCTTGTCCTAGGCATTTTGCATGCATTATTTTGCTTCACGTCAACCATAGGAAAAAGTGCTACTATTATTTTGTCCATTCTACAGATGAGTATATTGAGATATAAAGGTTTAAATAATGTATAAAATTGCTCATGGACAGCAAGTGGGCATGCTAGGAGCCACATCCAGTCTCACTGGTCCAGCACATGCTCTCATCTAGTCTGATATAACGTCTATTTCAAATGCTGCCTTGGAAAGGTGCGACCCAGAGCCATCATCAGCATCTGGCTTGTCAGAATCGTGCAGGAATGGCTCAGTGGGTGGGCCTAATGTGTCCAGGACCTCTGGGTTTCATGGGCCAGCAGAATATATAAACCTTTTTAAAATGGTGAACATGGGGTTTCTAATTTTTCATTTTGCTTTGTGAGTATATTCACAAATAAATACCCATCTATTATCACTAGCATTTCACAAAAAGAGAAAATTTGGATATCAAAATGTTGGAAAGATGTAATATCAGAATATATTTAGCTTTATTGACGTTTCACTACCTTGTTCTTTTTATTTCTCTTTCTTCCACAGACTGGATAAAAAAAGTTGTCACAGTTTAGCACTGGTCCATAGACCCATTTTCAAAAACTTGTGATCCAGGTTATGTAGTCTCTATTGTCTTTTGCTTTCCTCCTCTTCCCCCTTTTCCCCTTCTTCTCATTCCCCTCTCCTCCTCTTTCTCCTTTTTCCCCTCACTCCCCCTACTTTTCTGTCCACAAGTGATGGTCATCAAGGATACTGTCAAATAGAGAGCAATAAAAGGAGACAAAGGAGTAGGGCCTGGAGAAACTGCATGCTGAGCAACCACCCTGTAGATATTTCAAAGGTAACTCTGGTGGGTGGTCAGTGTTAAGCCAAGTACCCTTTCTCACTTACTAAAGAGTAAGTGTGAACACTTCTGCCATCCCTGAGATCTCTTTCAGGTCCTTCTGTTCTATTTCCTATGTGCAGGGTTCCCTCTTGCCTCTCCCAAACTCATCCCAATCTCCACAACACTCTCCCTGAAATTGGTTCCCTGGTCACAATGTCACCATCCATAGCAGACCCTGTCGGCACTTCCTGTTTCCCTTCGGCCCTGACCATTTCAGCACATGCCGCCCTTTCAACTGCCAGCACTGACATCTCTTTACCCTACAGCTTTCTCTGGCCACCAGGTCCTGCCTTGTCCACTCACAGAGCTGCCCCCAGGTATTTTGGAGAATTAACACCACCCAGAAGTAGAGTTCAACCAATGACTGAAGGAGATGGTGTACACCTACATCAGTCTCT
>PVKH010028291.1:0-12873 GCA_004027955.1 Chaetophractus vellerosus
TGGGGCTCAATGTCTCACTGACGTGGCAGTTAACGCCCTATTCATAACTTAATCATGCCCAGATGAACAGATTAGTTTACAAACATAATCCAATTTATATTTTTGGAATTCATATTTAAATCAAACTCAAACCATTACAGAAGTATAAGTACATTCATCTATGCATGCCTTCAGTTGCCTCTCTTCACTGTGTCTCCTTGTACAGTGCTCACTGAGCACTCACCCCCGGTGTCAACAATGTCATATAAAATGGAGGCTGTAAATGAAAGTAAATATCCTTGTCCATGTGGAAGTTAGAGTTGAACGATAAGATGGATTTTAATTCAGACATAGTTAAGTAATGAAATGAAATATATGATTAAATCCCAATGCATTACTCAATTGATGGTTCCCCATATTCTGGAAAAGACATCAGCCTAGGTAGCAAATACTGAAAGTTGCATCTCAAGTACACAGTTCCTGTCAACTGGTAGTAGATGTCTGGCAAACTGAAGTCAGTGTTTATGTGATTTTGCCATACTCAGAGTGAAATACCTTTAAGACAAATGTTGGTCATGTCACAGGAGTCGTATGTGTCAACTCTTTGCCATTTCTATACCATGGTGTGCTGGCTGTATAGGATGAAAACTAAGAAAAGGGTTTCAGAATCTAAAAGACCTGGATTCTGCTGATTGCCTGCTCTGTAGCCTTGTGCAATTTATTTAACTCTCTGAGACTCAGCTTCCTCACTTGAAAAGTAAAGATAATATCACTTCAAAAAGTGTTAGCTATTATCACTCAGCTAGTCTAGAAGCTCCATGAAGGACAGAACCAGGACTGTCTTGTTCATCTTTCCATCCCTGGAAACTGGCCCAACCATTTCTGCCTCTCCCAGCCCCTATCCCTCAGCACACACACAAGATGGGAAAGGCCTTTGAGGGGACTGGAATTTGAGAAGATATTTAAAAGATGGGTTGAATAATACATAAATAAATGATAATGAGAAAAGAACTTATTACCTGAACAACAACAACAACAACAAAAGAGGTTGGCAAAACATGGAAGCCAAAATGAGCATGACACCCAGGGACCAGAGAGAAGACTGACAAGACAGAAGGGAAAATGAATGGCAACCAAAAAGCTTTGATTTTGGAGGATGCTCATAGATCAACTAGTCTATAGTCTCACTTTGTGAGGTGAAATAAACTGAAGCTCAGTGGAATTTAATTAATTTACAGTGGTAGGCATGGGCATGGATGGGAGGATAATACAGTTTGCTTGACACAGACTTTAGTGTTCCTTTTGGAAGAGACTGGGAGAAAATGCTGGGAAGCCAGTCTGAAGTCATTTGGTAGAGTTCTATGTGAAACAAATTTTGCAGTGCAGAGGTCACTACTTAAGTAACAAGCAGCTCCCTTATTTTTCAGCAGTGGATAAAGTCAGAATGAAATTCTCAGGAGGACCCCTTTGCAGGCCATGACTAGATCAAGCAATACTGATCAGAAAGCACAGTTCCTGAGAGAACATGAGACTGAGACCCCAACTGTGTCAGTAAGAGGAGATGCAAGGGGTGATCACTTGATTTAAGCAGAGACTAGATGAGGAAGGTTGGAGAATTTCATACACCTTGAAAATGTCATATTGCATTTCTTTGTGCCCAGTAGTATCAGCAGATGAAAACTAGACATGATACGATGCTTGCTACTTTGGATTTTTTTTTTCAGGAGAGCTCAAGATATTCTCACAGCTATTCTCACAGCATCCAGTCCTTTATATTTAGGACTAGACGTACATTTAGACTCCATTTATAACGGAGCAACAATTAACAGTTAAATATGAATAAGACTCTAGTTTCTGGAGTTCTATTGCCTTATTTCTTACACTAGGCTGCTATCCTACCCAAAGATTTGAAACTGAACCCTGGCGTTGTTCCTAGGCAGGTAAAAGTTGCTCATTTTTACTCATCATCTAGATTTAGAAGTAGAATCTTCAAAGTTCATTTGTTTCATCCTGAGAAAATGTTGGTGTCTGTTTACATCCATCTATTAATGGAATAATCTTCCAGATCAGTCAGAGTACTTCAGACACAATCAATGATACATATGCCCCCATTGTTCTTAATTAGCTTCTGATTAAAATGTCTTCTCATGCTCTTCAAGCTTAATTGTTGTCATTGAGACCCATGAATGTACTCTTGCAGAGATTTCTGCGAGGAGAGAGGCAGGGGATCTACAGTGAAGCACCTTGTCCCTGGTAATTTCTTCTTTCTCTCCTGATTATAATCAGTGTCTGACTGCCATCATAAAAAATTATAATACCAGAGCCAGTCAGTGTGTTCAGTAATGCTCAGCAGTTCCATCAAGAGGTTTCTTCCATGAGTACATGGTATTTACTCCTCTTTTCCATTGGGACGTAAGCATTGCAGAGTAGAAGTTGGGCATAAATTTCCTTCAGCATGGTGTTTCTTGCAGTAGACCTGGAGAATGCCTCCCCAACATCCATTTTACCCTTAGCCCTCTGTGTAGCAGCACTGCTTTTCAAATCTGGATACACATCACAATTTAGCTAGGAAATATTTTTTAAAATCACTGATTCTTAGACTATATCCTAGACCAATTCAATCAGCATCTTTGTACAGAAATTAAGAAAAAGGGCTCTGGAGACAGCAGCCAGAGCTTGTATCATGGCTCTACCAGGCAAATATAGACAATTTATTTAAACTCCAGTGCCCCAGTTTTTTCATGTATGAAAATGGGATTCATGACAGGACCCATATTATGAGATTCAGGTGAAAAGCATATAAGTAAATGTTTGCAAAGCACTGAGAACAGTGTTTGGCACTTATAAGCACGATTTAATTATTTGTTATGACAACGACGATGATCTTGATCATGATCATGATGAAGGAAGTAATGGAACTAGAATTTGATCAAATCATGTCTGAAGTCTAGCCTACCTCTGGACTTTTCTGATTTAGGGCCAAAAATCTCTTTTTCCTATTTTTAAAAAGTCTTATATATAAGAATCTGTAACATTGGCATCTAGTATTCTACCAGCTAAGACTCTTTGCCCCTCAATTCTTGTCATCTACTAAATGAGGAAACCAAACTAGAAAAAGTTGAAGGATTATCAAGCTCAAGGACTCCATGTCTCTATTTTTCCTGATGATGTCAAGGTGTAAGTTAACCCTAAGGGTAAGAAAATTAAAGGACTGAACTGTGTTGTACTTTGTATATAAACTTCTCTTCTCTTGTAAAGGAGTCCACTTCTCCCATCCCACCCACTTCCCAAGGATGAATAGGAGGGAGATATTCATAGCTACTAATTTTCAGAATGGAAATCAGGGTAATGGGAGAAAATAATACCAGAGAGGGACTGACTCTAGATGACTCAGAAATACAAATATCTTTGTTACATGTTTGGAGCAGAGCCTTTCTGCGATTTATCTCTGCATCTCAAGAGCCTATAGACACAACACTAAGACATTTTCTTAAAGAGAAGACTGAAAAACAATATTTAAAAAGCTACTGTGTTAGAGTATAATGTATAATGGCCTGTATCCATCATTGCAATGTCATGCAGAACAAGTCCAATGTCCCCAAGATGCCCCATGTTACATCAATGACTTCATCAATTGTAACAAATGTACCACACTAATGAAAGTTGTTCTTAATGGGAAAAAGTGGGGGAGGGGTGGGGGAAGTATATGGGAATCCCCTATATTTTCAATGTAATGTTTATGTAATCTGAAACTTCTTTAACAATAAAATTAACTTTTTAAAAAATCTATTGTCACTTGCATCTGGTTTCACCTCACACAGCTTGTCCCAAGACAGATTTGAAGTAACCTGAGTGTACACACAAGTGTTTCAGGCCAAGTCCATACAGTTTTCAAACATCCACTTAAGAAGTAAACTCTAAAGTAGAGATTGCAAATTGATCACTTAGAGTAGCTGGCCGGGGGGGGGGGGGTTGTTCAGCTTATACGTTACTTTTATTTAAATATCGGAACTGATTTTTAAAATCAGTCATTTTCATATAAAATCCAGTTTTCTGACCTCTCTTGAAAATAGAGGATTTGGCAATGGTGGACCATCATTCCCCACCGCAACAATAGGCTAATACTGAGTGGCAGCTGCCTGTGACTGTGTCCAATTTGTTGCAGTTCTCTCCACCTCCACCCATAACATCAGCTGGAAGGCCGGCAGTATTCAACATCCACCTCCTGCTCTTGTCTTCTCATGCTTGGCCTGCTTCACTCATTTTTACCAATTGCTTGACCCTCAAGGACATTTGAGTTTGCAACCTTTGCTTGCCTTTAAACTTTGTCTATGTCCAAGCTAATGGGCCTGAATTTAACTTTCTCTAAACTGAATGCTGTGCTTCAAATGGTGGAGCAAGCATTGGTGATGGGCATTGGCTATTTGATGCCTTATAGCTAATTTAACTGTTTCACTTATTAATATCTTCACATTATCTTCTAGAGATACAGAAATGTAGTTGAATGTATTATGAACTTCCAATATGGATTTAGACCTCTATGTGTCACAGAGAAGAGACAGTTCTTCAGATCACTTATTTAGATGAATTGAGGAAGAGTTTTCTGGCATAGGCCTCAAAATGCTTTATAGATTGGCCTGAAGTCTTCTCTGCATTTTCCTCATTTCCTTTATGGAGCTTAAGTCAGAAACTGCTTTTCCAGCATCATCTATTAGAAGCACATGAAATGTCAGACCAGATTTATAGATTCAGAAATTGACACTGGATCATAATTCATTCAGATGAGAGAGAACAAGAATGTCAAAAGAAAAGAAGTGGGGCATTTCCTTTTTGGACACAACAATAATAACAGCAAAAAGTGAGCATTGGTTTCCAAGTCAAAACCTCTCCTCTTTCCACTTCCACCCCCACCTCTCAATTTTTATATATACCAATTACAGTAATACTACATATACAATTAAAAATGAGACCTAAAATCTACTTACTATTTCTGCTGGTTTTTCCCAGACTTCTAACTGTGGGCTTCTTCTTTATGATGATGATTTCCTTGCTCCTTTAAAACAAACAAACAAATAAACAAACAAAAAAACTTCCCATTTCTCTGCTTCTATTGAACATCTCTGCTTTCATACATGGCTGTCTCACTAAATTGTGAATGTCACAGTAAGAACAAATGTTATTCATCATTGTTACCCCAATTCCTAAACATGCTACTTAGCATTGTAGAAGCTCAAAACTTATTTGTAGCTACGTAAAGCCGTTTCTCTGAATTAAGAAGGCCTATCTTCTTCCCGTATCACTTGCTTCACTACCAAACCTGATTTACATGGTCAGCCATTTTAGTGAAATGCTTCTCGTCCCCTTTATTTCCCTCCATCTCCCTTTGTCAAGTTCCTATACTGTCAAAAATTACTAGCAAAAGTTTGGAAGATATATTAATTGGCTGTAAAGTAAATACATGCTATAAAATAGTAACTTATCCTTCACAAACATATAGTAATACTTTTCAGTCAATTTTTATTAACTGTGTCACAGCATATGTCCCCCAAATGTTCTAGAACCTTTAGTACCCCAACATTCCACTTATGACATTTAGGTAATCCAATTCAATCTACCTTAGTTCCCTTTTCCCACTTTCAAAATATCATTGTAGGCTTCCAGTTGACCAAGATATTGGCATAAGACACTCCAGGGTGCCACTCTCACACAGAATATTTGAACAATTAGCAAAAACTGGTAGAAACCAACTTTCTAAAAATTCCAAACAACAACAAAAACAATAACAGCAACAACAAAAAATAAAAACATTTACAGCAAATGGATGAGGGCCAAATCATGAAAAGACAGCTTTAAAAATGGTAGGAGAAGCCCATGGTGCGCTTGCTGGCCCTTCCTCCACCCCTTCTCTGGTATGGTGTGGAGTCAGCCTATGCTCCCATTGTGGGTCCCTGGTCCTGTTGTGGAGGGAACAAAGTAACCCTTACAGGTTTAGTGTAGTGCCTATACCCCTGTGCCAATCTATTCGGTAGCAGCCTGAAAGACTGAACCATGAAACTTGTCTCAGTCTACCCTCCCAGAACATGCCCATCAGGGAGAATCACTGCACAGGAGGTACAGTAGTATGAGAAAAAAATAAGTCAAAATGGCTTGGGTAAGGGATTAAATACTTTAAGTTATATAGCAGAGCATTTGTGATGGGGAGAATGTCTATTTCATAGGAACAGAGGGGGCATTAGAGTTCCTGTAAACAGGGGTATTCCTAGGCCATGAGCAACCACAAACCTATGTCAAGACAGAGGCTCAGAAAAGATGGAGAGGATCCTGCATTTTCCATTCACCTCAGGCTTATCTTCTTGATAGGAGGGCTAATCTCTGAAGGAGACCACCAGCTAATGCAGAGCCAATTTGCAAACTGTGAAAAGTGTTTTTGCATTAGTTTGTTTGTTTTTATTAGCTCCTGGCACTCAAGGACTTCTCTGTCATATCAAAAGCTGGGTACAAACTTATGGAACAGATAGCTCAAGGATGAAATCCCAGAACTAATACTTTAAAATATTAAAATGTACAGTGTATAACAAAAAATTACAAGACAAATAAAGAAACAGGGAATGATATTCCATCCAAAGGAACACTACAATAACCCAGAAACCTTCAATGAAGAAGATAAGACTTTGGGGATACCGGGCAAAGACATCTAAAAAAATACTCAATATTCCCAAGAAGATAAAGGAAAATTTGGAGAAAGAAATGAAAATTACAAGAAAAAAACATGAATAAATAATAAGAGGCTCTCAACTAAAAGACAGAATTTAAAAAGAGGAACCAAACAGAAACACTGGAGTTGAAGACCACAATAACTGAAATGAAAAATGCCCTAGAGGATTTCAACAGCAGATTGAAGCAGGCAGTAAAAAGAATCAGTGATCTCAAAGAAAAGAAAATTGAAATGATTCAGACTGAAAATAAGAAAGAAAAGAGAATTTTTAAAAAGTGAACAAAGCATAAGAGACCTGTGGGATACCATAAAGTATACCAATATATTTGTTATGAGATTTCCAGAGGAGAAAAAAAGGGCAGAAGAAATATTCAAAGAAATAACGGCAGAAAACTTCCCAAATTCAACGAAAGACATGAATTTTCATATTTGAGAAGCCCAATAAACCTCAAAAAGGATGAACTCAGAGAGAGCTATGCCTGGACACATAGTAGGCAAACTGATGAATGCCAAGGACAAAGATAGAGTTCTGAAAGCTTCGAGAAAAAAGCAAAGTGTTATGTACACGGGAATCCCAATAAGATTAAGTGACAATTTCTAATTAGGAACAAAAGAGGCAAGAAGGCAGTAGGACAAAACATCTCAAGTGCTAAAAAAATACAATTGCCAACCAAGAATTTTGTATACAGTGAGATTGTTTTTCAAAAATGAGGGAGACAGAGTTAAAAGTACAATTATAAAAAAGCTCATTCATCAGTTGTAACAAATGTATCACACTAATGCAAGGTGTTAATAATAGGGTAGTATATGGAACTTTGTGTTTTATGCATGATTTTTCTATAAACCTACAAATTCTTTAGTAAAAAATGAGAGGGATAAATGTCCCTATCTCTCCACATCCTCTCCCAACATTTACAGTTTTCCAACTTTTTAATAGTGACCAGTCTAATAGGTGTGAAATGATGTCTCATTGTAGTTTTGATTTGCATTTCCCTAATCGCTAGTGACATTGAACATTTTTTCATGTGCTTCTTCACCATTTGTATTTCTTCTTTGGACAATTGCTTTTTCAAGTCTTTTGCCTATTTTTTAATCAGGTAGTTTGTCTTTTTTATGGTTGAGTTGTATGATCTCTTTGAATATCATGGATATTAAACCTTTATCGAATATGTGATTGCCAAATATTTTCTCTCATTGAGTTGGCTGCCTTTTTGCCACCATGGAGGACTGTTTCTCAGTTCCTAAGGAAGTTGAATATAGTCTTGCCATGTGAGCTGGCAATACCATTATTAGGTATATACACAGAAGAACTGAGAGCAGAAATACCAACACCATGTTTATAGCAGTATTACTCACAATTGTCAAAAGTTGGATAACAACCCAGGTGTCCATCAACTGATGAAAGAATAAACAAATTGTAGTCTATACACATGATGGAATATCATGTAGCAGTAAGAAGAAATGAACTCATAAAGCATATGACAACATGGGTGAACCTGGAAGACATTATGTTGAGTGAAGCAAGCCAGACACAAAAGAACAAATACTGTAGGATAACGCTATTATGAGCTAAATATATTGTGCAAACTCATAGAGTTAATAATTAGAATATAGGGCACCAGAAAATAGAAGGAGGGCAGAGAATGGAAAGCTGAGGGTTAATCTGTGCAGAAATGGTTGTTTGTAAATCTTTAGAAATTAATAGAAATGGTGAAAGCATATCATGGTGTTTGTAACTAACAGTACTATTGTATGGGTATGACTGGTTAAACGGGCAAATCTAAGTTCATGTATGTTACTAGAAGGAAAGCTAAAAACTGTAACATGGAACTGTATAAGATAGTAAAACCTCATGTAAAACATGAGGTTATGGGTAATAATGAATATACAAGACTGCTTTCTACAAAATATAGATACAAATATACTAGAAAGAAGGAAAAAGAATAGTGACTATATATAGTAGGGGAAGCATAGAGAGATTGAAAGGTGATGAGTTTTGTTTGTTTGCTTTTTGTTTATTATTATTATTGAAATAATGAAAGTGCTCTAAGAATGATGATATGATGAATGCACAAATATGTTATTACACCAAATACCATTGACTGTACACTTTGGATGGATTTATGCTTTATTAATATGTATCAATAAAATTGATTTGTTAAAAAAATAATGAGAGGGAGATTAAGGCATCCTAGATTAAAAAAAAAGTTCAGGGAGTTCATCACCACTAGATGTGCTATACAAGAAATGTGAAAAGGAATTCTTCAAACTGAAAGGAAAAGATACCAGATAGTGAATTGAAGTGGCACAAAAAAATAGACCTCTGGTAAAAGTAACCATATGAGTAATTATAAATGCCAGTACTATTGTATTATATTTTGGGGTATGAAACACCACTTTTTACTTCTTGCAGGTTCTAAAATGCAAATGCATAAAAAGTAATGCTAAATCTATGGCTTTGGACATACAATGTATAAAGATATAATTTATAACAAGTACAATAAAAAGGGAGGGGGACACAGGGGTATAGGAAAGGTGTGTGTATATGCTATTGAAGATAAGTTGGTATCAAGTCAAATGTGATTGTTATATATTTACAATGTTAAATTTCAGGCCATTGTAACCACAAAAAATGTATATGAAAAATATACCCAGAAATAAAAGAGAAGGGGCTTGAAATGATACACTACAAAGAAAACTAAAATAAATATGAAAGGAAGCATTAATAGAAAATTAAGGTACAGAAAAGGTATAAGACCAAATAAAAAAAATGGTAATCCCACATTATCAGTAGTTACTTTAAATGTAAATGGATTAAACTTACCATTCAAAAGGCAGAGATTGAAAGACTGGATAAAAAGCATGAGTCAACTATATGCTGTATATGAGATTCACCTTAAATTAAAAAATACAAGGATGCTGAAAATGAAAGGATAATAAAAAATATACCATGCAAAGAGTAACCAAAATAGAGCTAGAGTAGCTCACTAATTTCAGCTAAAATAGACTTCAAATAAAAAACTATTATGAGGGACAAAGGTCACTATATACAAAGGTCAATTCAACAGGAATACATAGCAATTATTAATATATATGCAAATAATGACAGCATCAAATTATATGAAGCAAATATTGATAGGTTTGAAAGGAAAAATACACAGTTCTAAATTAATGGGAGACTTCAATACACCAACTTTCAATAATGGATAGAACATCTAGAGAAGAGATAAATAAGGAAATGAAAACTTGAAAAATGCTATCTACCAAACTAGGCTTAAAGGACATATATAGAACACTTCACCCAACAGCAGCAGAAAACATATTCTTCTCTAGTGTACATGGATTATTCTCAAGGATAGATCATATGTTGGGTCACAAAACAAGTCTCAATAAATCCAAACCTATTGAAATCATACAACGTATCTGCTCCAACCACAGTGAAATGAAGCTAGAAACCAATAACAGAGGGAGAACTGGAAAATTTACAAATGTGAAAATTTGAAATGCATTATTAAATAATCAATAGGTCAAAGAGGAAATCAAAGTGAAATTAGGAAATATTTGTTAAGATGTCAATTCTACCCAAAATATTTAAAGATTAAATGCAATCCTAATGAAAATCCCAACAGTCTTCTTTGCAGAAATGGAAAAGCCAATAATTAACTTTATCTGGAAGGATAAGGGGCCCCAAATAGCCAAAACCATCTTCAAAAAGAAGAACAAAGTTGGAGGACTCACAATTTCCAATTTTAAAACTGTTACAAAGCTACAGTAATCAAAACAGCATGGTACCGGCTCAAGGACAGATATATAAATCAATGGAATAGAACTAAGAGTTCAGAAATTAACCCTCATACCTATGACCAATTAATTTTTGACAAAGGTGTTAATTTCACTCAATGGGGATAGAAAAGTTTCTTTAACAAATGATGCTGGGAGAACTGAATATCTATAGGCAAAAGAATGAATGTGGACCCCTACCTCACATCATAAATAAAAATTAACTCAAAATGGAATAAGTCCTAAATATAATAATGAAAACCATAAAATTCCTAGAAGAAAATATAGGGAAGTATCTTCAGGAACTTGTGTTAGGCTATTGTTTCTTAGACTTTACACCAAGCAAGAGTAACAAAAGAAAAAATAGACAAATGGGACTTCATTAAAATTAAAGCTTTTGTACAACAAAGGACTTTATCATGAAAGTAAAAAAGATCACCTATAGAATTGGAGAAAATATTTGGTAACCACATATCCAATAAGCATTTAATATCCAGAATATATAAAGAAATACTAAAAGGCAACAACAAAAAAAGCCAAACAACCCAATACAAAAAAAAAAAAAAAGGCTAAAGATTTGAATAGACACTTCTCCAAAGAAAATTTACAAATGGCCAAAAAGCACACAAAAAGATGCTCAATATCATTAGCTGTTAGGGAAATGCAAATCAAACCACAATGAGATACCATTTCACACCAACTAAAATAGACATTACTAAAAAAGAAAAGAAATGTTGGAGAGGAAAGGAACACATTCATTGTTGGCAGGGATGATAAAGGTTGCAATCACTGTACAAAGAGTTTGGAGGTCCCTCAGAAAGTTAAGTATAGATTTACCATATGACCCAGAAATCCCACTTATATACCCAAAAGAATTGAAAGCAGGGACTCAAACAGATATTTGCACACTGATGTTCATAGTGGCATTTTCACAATTGCCAAAAAATGTAAGCAACCCAAGTGTCTATCTTCTGATGAATAGGTAAAGAAAATATGGTGTATGTACACAATGGAATATTATTCAGCTGTAAAAGGGAATGGAGTTTTGATACTTGTAACATGGATGATCACTGAAGACAATGCTCAATAAGCCAGACACAAATGGACAAGTGCTGTACAATCTTACTCATTTGAAATATTTAGGATAAGAACATTCATAGAAACACAAGCTAAAATACAGGTTACCAAGGGCCAGGATGGGAAGTAGGGAATGGGGAGTTAATGCTTAATTGGTACAGAATTTCTGGTTGGAATGATGGAAAAATTTTAGTAATGGATAGTGGTGATGGTAGTACAACATTGAAAATGCAAATAACACCACTATATCTGTAGGTGGTTAAAAAGGGAAATTTTAGGGGCCGGCTGTAGCTCAATTGGTAGGGTACTGGTTTACCACATGGGAGGCCCCGGGTTTGGTTCCCGGGGCCTCATTGAGAGGGCAGACCGCCTTGAGAAGGCAAAAGCCGCTGTGGGCAGGGCAAAGCCGCCGTGGGCAGGGCAAAAGCTGCCATCGGCAGGGCAAAGCTGCCACGGGCAGGGCAAGCCGCCAGGGGCAGGGCAAGCCCCTCTGAGCAGGCAAGGCAGCTGTGCGGTGAGCTGACTCGGCAGGTCGCCTCAACGGGGGAGGGGGAAGACAAGCAGACACAGAAGAACGCAAAAATGAACACAGCAAAAACAAGCAGAAAGGGGGGGGATATATAATAAAAATAATAAAATTTAATTTAAAAAAAGGGAAATTTTAGGTATATGTGTTTTACTATATTACAAATAAAAACAAAAATATAGGACTGTACAGCACAAACAGTAAACCCTAATATAAATGATGGACGATAGTTAATAGTACAATTATAATAATATTGTTTCATCAAGTATAACAAAGGGATTACACTAACGCAAAGTGTTAATAATTTAGGGAAAACTGTGTGAGGGGTTATTCTATGGAAACTGCATTTTCTGCATGATTTTTCTGTAAACTTATAACTTCTTTGGAAAATATATATATCATTACTTCTCTTATCCTCTTTTTGTTTCTTCTTCCTTGTCATCTAATTGGTCGACTTGTTCCTTGGTTCCTTACTAACTGTTATCCCCTGGGACCTTTCATTTCAGAGGAACCCCTTTCCTTATGGCCAGCCTCTTTCTCACTCACTTCTATTGAGAGGAGAGAATAGAGAAATGAATTCTGTGTGATAGTAGGGATCGTTTTTGTTTGCATTGCCAAAATCCAACTCAAACAAGCTTAGGCCAAAGTTTAATTATTAGCATGCAAAATTTAGCTTGGGAAATAAAAGCAGTGGTCCTGGGACAACTAGAACAATTGACTAAAATAATACTGCTCTTTATCCCTTCCCATGGTTTTTTTTGTTGTTGTTGTTACACAACCCCCCCACCCCCACCCC
>PVKH010028292.1:0-12880 GCA_004027955.1 Chaetophractus vellerosus
TGGCTTTTTGCCTTGCCCACGGCGGCTTTGCCCCGCCCATGGGGGCTTGCCTTTCTCAAGGCCATCTGCCCGCTCGGAGAGGTCCCCGGGAACCGAACCCGGGGCCTCCCATGTGGTACACCGGCGCTCTTATCCACTGAGCTATCTAGCTGGCCTCCTTAATCTTCTTCAAGAAGCACAAACTGAACAATAAAAACCAAAAACCAAAAAAAAAAAAAAAAGCACAGAAATACTTAGGTTTTCATTTGATTTGCTGGGACTCAAAACACTTCATAGGCATTTTCAATATTTTTCTTGTTCCAATATTAAGAACAGTATTAGTGCATAGCCCTTCTGCAATGGGGGCTAGAAAACTAGACTATCAAGGGGGAAATCTAGTAGGAGGAGAAGAATAATGAAGACACAGGGCCACCACAAACCATTTTTCACAGAGAAACACTTGTCTGCTTTATGTCTGCCTCAGAAGGACACAGTGAGTATCCACCCGTTAATGTGAAAGGGGTCTGTAGTGGTGAGGCTAAAGTGTCAACTTGGCTAGGTAATGGTGCCCAGTTATTTGTTCAAGCAAGCACTGGGCTAATCGTAATACAAGGGCATTTCATAGACGTTAATCATCAGTGAGCTGATTGCATAGATGGCTGGTTACATCTAAAATCAACTGAGGAGACTGCCATCAGTAATGAGTGACATCTCATCCAATCAGCTGAAGGCCTTAAAAGGAGAAGTGATTTCAGCATTCAGAGAAATTCCCCATCTCTACTTCAGATAGCCAGCGTCTCCTGGGGAACTCATCGAGGACCTTCATCAGAGTCTCTGGCTTACAGCCTGCCCTATGGAATTTGGACTTGTGCATCCCCATGGTCGAATGAGACAATTTCATAAAATCTCATACCATTTACAGATATCTCCTGTAGGTTCTGTTTCCCTAGAGAACCCTGACTAATACAGGGTCCTCACCCTCAAAAGAAACCACAGATGTATGGCTATCCATGACAGGAAGGTAATCATTTTAGTCTCATGGCAGCGAACTCTCTAGTCTCAGCCTGGCCTTCTAAACATTTTGGTGCTCCCCTGATTATAAACACTAATACAAGAAAACTAAACAGAGAAGATAGTTCGGGATAGATTTATTTAGACTTAGCCTTGGAGAAATCTAAATCTAATTCATTCATTGCAACTGGTACGCACAGGCTTGATTAAAAATAAAATAAAATAAGACCATGAAGCACAGCTCCTCAAACCTTTATTCCAAAGCGCTGCTACCAGAAACAAGAAGAATGCTTATCTCTAAGGTATTCCTTGTCAGAATCTCAAGTAGCAGACAAAGCCTGAAATTTCTTTGCAGGTTGTTTTTTCTTAAAAATTCATGAGATTCTAAAGTCCAGACCATAATATAGCCATGTGTATTTTAAACACATCTTTAAATCATGAAACCTTTCAAGGACACAATAATCCCAAACTAAGTACCAAGAAGATACTGCTGTATCTATTCTGTAGCTTCCCCTAAACATACACATACCGACCATATCCCTGCAATATTCCTAAAGGTAAGTATACCCCACAAGTTGAAAAATAAACAAACAAAACTCAACTAAAGAAAAAAAAAGGGGTTATCTATTTGTACTGGTATTTACTTTTAGAATAGTGACTTCTTTTATTTTTTTAAGCCATAATAAACTTGTTTGAAAGTAGATGAAATCCAATGCTTAAAACATAAAGCTGTGCATATTATTTAAGGGGATTTAAGATGCTCTTCCACCACAGGCTTCCTCCACTGGAATCACAGTTAAAGACAATCTATATTTCTAAGTATTTGCTCCCAAACAAAGGTTAAATATCTCCCCAATATAAAAGAAGGTATTGAGCAACTCAGTGGTTGGGGCTATCATTTACTGAAGTGGGGACAAAAGGGGAGGAGCAGGTTTCACACACTGTGGAATTCACGAATTCTGTTTTGGCCATATTAACTAAGTGATCCTAAGCAGATATTTTCAAGTGGACAAACTGACCAAGGAAGGGTTTGAGACTCAACGGCGTAAGATAATGACATTTAAAGTCACTGGATTGGATGAGATCCCCTGCCCAGACTGAAGACTTGGAGAAGAAAAAAAAAAGTGTTCTAGGGCCATGACTTAGGGTGTTCCAATATATAGAAATCAAGCAGAGGAAGACCAGGAGGAACCACTAAAGGAAACTGATTTGGAAGGGGCCAAGTTTTAAAAAGAGGGAGATAATGGCCAGGTTTGCCAAATGTTGATGAGAGACAGAAATTTGATGTTGACAAAAACGTGGTTATGGGATATGACTGCATGGAAGTTACTGTGATCTATTACTGTCAAGCACAATTTCAGTAAGTAATGGGGGATGCAAACCTGATTAGAGGCTGAGAGACAATGGAAAGTACTGACAATTCCATTGTGTTTTGCTGTAAAGGAGGGAGCATAAAAATGAGATCATGGCTAGGAATGCCAATGGGAATGATACAATAAAGAGGGGACTATTAATGATACAGGAAAGACGGGAGGGGTAATAGCCATAGACAGCAAACTCCCTAAGAAGTCAAGGAGGGTATGGGATCCAAACCACAAGGGGAGGGTTTGACTTAGAGAGGAGTAAGGACTGGTCTACCTTTGAAACAGAAGGGAAGGGAAAGGGTCTAAGAACAAATACAGAGGAGTTGGAGGATGTGTTGACAGAAAGATGAAGTTCCACTGTTCTAATCACTTATATTTTTGTCACTGAACATGAGGTGAAGTTATCAGCTGAAAGTAAGAAAGGGAAGGGATAAAGATTTGAGAAAATAGAAGAATAAAGCAGTTATTTTGAGAAGTGAAAAAGTAAATTTACTAGGGACATGTAGCATGATTGCCAAACATTGCTGGGTTCCTATATGAGGTCTGTGGTTTTAAATTTAAAGACTAATTAATGTAGGTGTATACTTTTTCTTAGCAATATTTAACTGCTTAGGTATAGGAAGGAAGAAGGGTGGCTGGGTTTACCCAGAATTGGGGTTTTGCCAGATGAAGAGAGAGACAAGAGACTGATGATAATAAATGACTATGGCTAATAAGGGAAATGCAGACATGGAGTGGTTATGGTGGTAGTGGAAAAGTGAATAAATGGATGGGTCTTGATGAGGCTGAGGTAATGCTGGAGAGTAAGTATGAAGAGAAGGAAATATGATCAGAGAGTGGCATGCTTAGGGTCAAAACCCTGAAGGTGGCACAACTGCTTTCTCTAACCTTTTATCCTGGTCAATCTTGTCTGATTCTAGCTCTACTTTCTCTGTGAATCTCATGTGTCACATGACATTAACTTCGGTTCTATGCTGATGACACTTGAATCTCCCTCTGCAACTGGACCTCAGTAAATGGTACAGCTTAGGCTTCAACAGAATAACCTCGGGTCAATTCCAGCTCCGCCACTTATTGAGCTGTTGGACCTTGGGCAAGCCGTTTAGTTACCCTGGCTGTCAACTTCCTCTGAAAATTGTTGTTGAATTGAAAAATTCAGGTGTAAAGATTAATTAAGATAATGGATGTTAGCACAGTGACTTCCACACAGTAATCCCTCAAAACAGCAGCAGCAGCAGCAGCAGCAGCAGCAGCAGCAGCAGCAGCAGCATCATTCCATATCCCAGTGGCCTGGAGTAATCTCTACATGGCGATTCTGCAACTATCACCATAACATGTCCCAAACCAAACGGAGCCTCCTCCACATATCTGCTCCTCCTCCTACCCTCCCTCTGGTCTACGTAAATGGCCCTGCCACCTCACCACTTGGCTGGAACACTGAGAGCTATCTCTGACTCACCCTTTGCAACTTATCCTCACCATCTGTTACCAAATCCTGATCTTGTATAGCAAGTGTAAGAAGCCATAGTTTTTAAGATGAACCAATAATTTATATATCACTAAGGAAAACGAATGAAAAATACTTCTGATTACAATTTTAAGATACCATCACTTGTACGATGCAACCAGATTTCAGAGTTGTTATAACATGAAACAAAATATGCATCTCAGAACAGCAGAAATATGGCAAATCTACCCTCAAATATTCCTTCACCTGCTATCTATCCCTTCCTTTCCTATCCTGACCCCACTAATGAGTTTAGGTTCTCATTCTTTTACTCCTGATATATTGCAATGACCTCCTCCCAAGTTTCCTTGCTTCCAAACATTCTCTTTTCCTATCCACCTTTCATATTGATGCCAGAACTATCTTCCTAAAATATACATCAGCAGCTTTCACTGCTCTCCTACAAAGTAGGAATGGATTTTTCCCTGCTCATAGTTTTAAGTGTAGCATTCAAACAACAACATAATCTGGTTATTAATCAGCCATTTCCCTTGATCTGCCATTTCAATGTGACACAACCTGTATTTCAGCCACACAGATCTACTTGATGTTCACCAAAAAGGACATGGAAAGTGGGGGCCTCCCTCTTTATCGTGCTCATCTCTTAGCTTCATATACCCTGCTGGCCGCTCCACTCTCCCAGACAATCAAAATCAAATGTTTCCCATCTTTTAACATGTAAATAAAATGCTACCACCTCTACAGGGCCTTCATTAATCCGTTCTAGAATTAGTGTCTCTGATTCTCATAAGGTACTCCTTGACATTTATTTAATGATCACTCCTTTCTGCATTGTGCTGTACTCAGAAAACTGTTTATATCCTGTCTTCCCTATTAGATGTCAGGCTCCTTGGAGGCAGGGGCACTGTGTCCTGTTCATCTTTGTATCCACCGACAGCACATGCGCAATGCCTGGCATGCTGTAAGATTAATAAAAGTGAATTTTGAAGTGCTAAAATGAAAGGCTGAGAACGTTCCCACGAGCATCTCAAGAAGCAAAAGGTCAACAGCCATTGCCAAACTGTGAAAAAGCAAAAAAGTTTAACCTCTCCATTTAAACTGCCAAAAGGATACAGAAGAACCACCACAGGCAGACTGCTAGGCTCTGTCTGCTAAAAGCCACTGACAATGTCACCCACCAGAGAATCATTTTCACTGTTCGATACCTGGTATTATCACTGTCATTGTGTCGGATTTTTGAAATGTTGACTAATTCATTTCTTTGGCCCTAGTGTTTATCAGATGATGAGGATTTTTAGATAATGGTCTAAATTTAGTTTAGGAGAATAGAAATCCATAAAAGAAAAAGAACTATACGTCCTAAAATAAATAACACTTATTTCACTGTAACCTGCACAGGAGCAAAATACAAAGAATCTAGCCTTCCCTTGATTCTTGTCCACCCATCCTCCCTACCCAGATCCTGCTATAATACAAAACTGAAACACACACATTATTTTCTTTAATAAAATCTTCCCAAGACACAGAAAAGGTCATAATTTGCCTAAATTATTACTGTGTATATCCAATCTACTTTTAAACAAGATCTGTGGCAATAAAACAGGACTCATGAAATACAATTCTAAGACAATGACAAGGATAAGTGACATGCACAATTTCCAACTCATCTGGATTAAGCATATTGAAGTAATGTCCTAGAGCAATGCTCACTGAGGCTGGTGAAGAAGAGGTAGAAGGGGAGAAGAGAAAGATGTGAAAAGTGTCTTCTTACTGACATGGGCCTTTGGAGGCAGTTCTTGGTGCAGAAAAATTAGCCCCATAAATCTGTCATTCTACTATGTAGTTTCATTTGTTTTGTCTGAAGATATTTCAGGCTTAAGAGACTTCACTTTACTACCAAAACCCCTCTCTTAAAAAAAGTAAATTCAGTTGGGAGAATGTTGTCCATTAGTATCTATACCATAAGGTGTAAAATCCGAAGACTGCTGTCCACTAATATCTACATCATCCTACACTCACCTACTTAAGAGTTTTACATTGAATAGGACAGGGCTTCTCAATTTTGATACTACTGACATTCTGGACACAATAATTTTTTTTTCTCATTTGTTCATTCATTTAATAGTTAATGGGCGCTTGGGACAAGAAAGCCTGCAGAGCCCTCGTTCCATAAGTCTCACAGTTTGAGAGAAAGGGACAATAAAGATAAGTAAATTGCGTCTTATATGGTGTATTGGGTGAATCCTGACTTCCCATCCCATTCAGGTCCTTCTCAGAAACTGAGAATGCAACCTTTTTGGGAAACAGGATCTTTGCCAATGTAGTTATTTAAGATGAGGTCATATGGGAGTGGGGTGGGTCTTTAAAACAACAACATGGTGCCCTTACAAGGACAGAAGTAGGAAGCTCTGCCATCTTTAAAACCCCAGCTTAAATCCCTGGATCCAAGACCCAGAAGGGGCCTGCCAACACATCAATATACAGTGAGAGGGGAGCGGGAGAGAGGCTAAAGAACAAGAAGTAGAGCTGGCTCATTGCCAAGAAATCTAAGCGTATAGCCTGGCAAAATACATATCAGACCTTCTTTCATTTATCAGAGGAAACGCATGGAGACAGGAACTGGAGTATGTGGGCAGATCTCTCACGGCCCAACTGCATCCTGGGGCAGCACACAAGAGATCAAGCACTCTAGTCAACAGATTCTGGGAGAGGGACCCAGTCCTTGGGCTGTGTGCCATTTAGATAGCAGGATCAAGTCTGCAATACAAGACTCTGGGACACAACAGAACCTTGATTTCAGCTCCCTCAACCATTATCAGTTGGGAGAGCATCTGCCTCTGCCCCAAAGTGATCGGAGCCTGGGGTCTAATATAAATCTTGTGGTTGGCATGGACACTGCAAAACCTAGAGCATTAGCCACCGCTCCGGCACTCTTCTAGGGCTGATTGCCATAAGCACTGCTGAGAGCTGGTTTCCATGGAGTTTCTCAGGAGGTTAGCCTGCAGGCAATCAATTTTGGAAAAGTTAAAGAAGAAAGAGGAGAAGGAGAAAAGAAACACAAAGATAGGGGCACAGAGGGAAGGCAGCCATGGGAAGATGGAGGCAGAGATTGGAGTGATGCTACTACAAGCCTAGGAATGCCTAGCGCTTCTCTGGAATAGACCAGGAAGGAGCCTCCCCTAGAACTCCAGCGGGGGCACAGCCCTGCCAACAAACACCTTAATTTTGGACTTCTGCCCTCCAGAACTAGGCGGTAATAAATTACTGTTGTTTTGAGCCATCCCATTTATGGTACATTGTCATGCCAACCCTGGGAGACTAATACAGATGGTGACACATGATAAGAAGAAAACAGTTAAGCAGGCAAGGGTGGTACAAGTATGAGGCACGCGGTTTTAGCTAGGGAGCCATCTGGGTTTCCTAAGGTTGCTGAAAGAAACGAGCATAAACTTGGTGGCCTAAAAACAGGAATTGGGGAGCGGATGTGGCTCAAGTAGTTGAGAGCCACCTACTACCTGGGAGGTTCCAGGGTCCCAGGTTCGGCTCCCAGTGCCTCCCAAAGAAGACAAACAACAAGCAGACATCAAGCAAAAAACGAGAAGACAACGAGCAAACAGATGAGGGAGTCATTGAGTGGGGCAAGGGGAATAAAAATTTGAAAAACATACACACACACAAAACAGGAATTTATCTGTCCCAGTTCTGGATAGCAGAAGAACAAAATTGAGGTGTCGGCACAGCCATGCTGCTTCCGAAGGTTCTAGGGGACGATCTTCCTTGTCTCTTTCAGCTTCTGATGGCTCTCCGCCAGAACACAATAATTTTTTGTTGGAGAAGATTGTCCTGTATATTGTGGGATGCTGAGTAGCATCCCATGCCTCTATTCACTAGATGCCAGTAGCATCACCCTGAGGACAATCAGAAATGCCTCTGGACTGGCCAAATATCCTGGGACAAAATTCTCCCTATAACTGCCCTCCCCCCCATAAGAACCACTATGCCTAGGCTATTCACATGAATCTCCCCAACAACCCAGTGGTACTGGTAGTAACAAATCCAGTTTCAGCTGTGGAAACTGAGACTCAAGGAAATTATGATATAGGCTATAAGTGGCAGAGCCAACATCTATATTCAATGGGATTCGATTGCAAATCAAGTTGCTCTTTAAACTAAGAAAGAGTTCTTTCTTCCTCAGAGATGAGTTAGTAAAGAATCATCTTGGAGTAAGAAAGCAATAGAGGACACATGCCTGAAAGAAGCAAGAGGCTGGGGTGGGCAGTGGCTGCAGAAAAGTGGAATTGATGGAGGCCATGGAGGGAAGAGGCTATAGATCAACTTTACCAACTAGCCTGGCAATTAGACTTACAATCAACTCTTCTGCCCTTTTGGCACCCTTGCTAGAGTCAACAACCAGCCCTTCTTCTTGAAAGAATAATAATCTTTCTTGCACCTATGTCAAAACTCTGTTGCCTAGTGAAGGACTAGAAGGACTGTGAAAAAAAATTTAGGTGCAATGTAGAAATGACTTAGTACCAGGAGTCCCACTACTTCATCTTGGGAATTTGGAAACTATTCAAAATAAAATTCCTGGATAGTCTTTGCTGTTGTTTTTGTTGTTGTTGTTTTGTCTTGTTTTGAATTTTTATTTTGAAATTATTTCAAACTTACAGGGCAGTTGCAAAAATAGCACATACCATACAGAGAATTCCAATAACCCTCTTCCACAGATACCTAGATCCACTAATTTTAACACTTACCACCTCCACCTCTGCTATAATCATTCTATCATCGATCTATCAATCAATTTTCTGAATATCTGAGAATAGGCTGCACACATCATATTCCCTAAACACGTAATTCCTATAGACAAGAATATTCATTAATGTAATCACCTTAAGTTTAGCTATCAAGTTCAAGAAATTTAGCATTGATAAAAAACTTACATTTTATATGCCAATTTTCTTATGTCCCAATAATATCCTTTTGACCCTTTTGTCCTCCATTCTGAGATATCATCCAGGCTCATGTACTACATTTAATTGTCATTATCTCTTCAGTTTCTCTTGCTTTCTTTCTTTTAATTGTGTAAGCAAATACAACATAAATATTCCCATTCCAATCCCTCCCAAGGATATCATTCAATGGGATAAATCACATTCATAATATTGCAGTACCCTCAACAACATCCATTACTATCACTTGCCTTCACCCCAAACAGAAATCCTACATTTTACATAAACTCCCCATTGCCCTGCCCCCACCCTTGGTAATCTGCACTCTACTTTCTGTCTCTATTAGTTTGCCTATTTTTTAACATATTCTTTGTGGTTACCATGGGGCTTAAATTTATAACCTAAATCTATAACAATCTCATTTACTTTTAAACCAACTTAACTTCCATAGCATACATAAACTATGTTCCTATACCCCTCCATTCCTGCTCTGCCTTTATATAGTTCTTGTCACAAATTACATATTTATACGTCATGAGTCGGAAACCACTGATTGATCATTATATTTTATGCATTTGCCTTTTAGGTCCTATAGAAAGTAAAAGGAGGAGTTATAAATAAAAAATACAATAGCACTGGTATTTATATTTACCCATGTCATTATCTTTACCAGAGATCTTTATTTTTTCATGCGGCTTCAGTCAACTGTCAACACTAGTGTCCTTTCCTTTCAACCTGCAGAACGAACTCCCTTTAGCATGTCTTCTAGCGCCAGTGTAGTGGTGATGAAGTCCCTCAGCTTCTGTTTATCTGGGAATGTCTCAACTTCTCGCTCATTTTTTAAAGACAGTTTTGCTGGATACAGAATTCTTGGTTGACTTTTTTTTTTTTTTTTTGCTTTCAGCACTTTCAATACGTTTTCCCACTGCCTTCTTGCCTCTATGATTTCCAATGACAAGCTAGCACCTAAATCTTATCAAGGCTCCCTTGTATGTAACATGTTGCTTCTCTTTTTGTGGCTTTCAGAATTCTCTGTCATTGGACAGTTTGATTATAACATGGCATGATGTGAGTCTATTTGGGTTTATTCTGTTCGGAATTCACCACATCTGGGATGTGTGTATTCATTTCTTTCATTAAATCTGGGAGGCTTTCAACCATTATTTCTTTGAATATTCTCTCTGTCCCTTCCCCTCCTCCTGAGACTCCCACAATGCATGTATTGGTACACCTGATTGTGACCCACAGGTTCCTCAGTCTCTGTTCATCTGTCTTCATTTTCCCCTCATTCTGCTCCTCAGATTGGATGATTTCAACTGTCTTATCTTCAAGTTCTTTGATTCTTCTGCCAAGTCCAATCTGCTCTAAGGGATATTTAATTTCTGTTACTGTGGTCTTCAAATCTGTTTGGTTCCTTTTTGTAATTCCCATCTTTCTATTGATATTGTGTTCATCTAACATTTTTGTGATTTCCTTTAGTTCTTTGCCCATGTTTTCCTTTAGCACATTTACGGCCATTTTATAAGTTTTTGTCCGGAATGTCCTAGGTCAGAGCCTCCTTATTGATGGCTTCTATTGTTTTAAGCTCTCTTTTGCCTGGGCCATCACTTCCTGTTTCTTTGTATGTTTTGTAGTCTTTTGTTGAAATATGGACATTTTGACATTTTACTGTATTATCATGGGAATTTAAACACTGAAGGGTCTGTTTCTTAACCCTGTATCCAGGTAGTATTATATAGAGTATTCCTTAAATGCCAGGAGCTAATAAAAATTAAATGAAAGAAAACATCTTTCCCAGTCTTTGCAGATTGACCTGTGCCACTGCTCTCTTTCAGAGCTTACCCATACAGTGAGTTTAGAGAATAGCTCTGGGTCAAAGTCTAGGAGCCTCCCTGATCCTTTCGGAGCATATCCCTTGTCTTGGGCATATACCTGTGGGACAAGGAATTTCCCCATTCCTCATGGTCCAGAGCACTGTACTGTATATCCTACAGCCACCAATCCCATACAACACAAATTGACTGCTCTCCCACAGCATTCTGTAGGAGAGCTCAGTGAGCCATGTTCTACACACATGGCAAGTTCTGGGACAGAGAGTCCCTCAGGCCACCACCAGACAGATAGGGCCAGGCACAACGGTCACTCGTTTCCCTCTAGAACTAGGACCAGGGATCCACACTGGGAGCATAGGCCAGCTTACAGCCTGGCTGGTGATAGTACTGAGAACACTATTAGATCCTACTGCTTTTAAGTGGACTTTTTCTTGATTCGGGGCTTGACGTGTTAAGTATAATCCTTTAACTGTTTTTGAGAACTTTTAGAAAGATGTTTCTGCCAGCTCTTGCTGGTTGTTCAAAGCCTGTGTGGTGAGAGAGAGCCTGAAAAGTATTACTCCATCATCTTGGTCAGGGCTCCTTGTTATGTTTTAAGAAACCTCTTGCTCTGGGTCAGAGTTAGGTCCTAGAACATTAAAACTGTAAAATCCTGAGTAAAATGTTACTTAATGCCTATTGGTCTGGGTCCTCATTCTTATGCAGGTAAAGGAGAAATAATACATTTCCCCTACCCTACCCTCATCCACACCCAGGAATGCTTTAAGGATATTCTGGCATCCATTCTATCCCCTGTCCTGGAATCTATCTATCCTTTGAGATTTAAGGTCTGGCACACAGTTTCTGATGTATGAATGAGTTCAAGTGAGTGTTTCAGAAAGTAATCTACTGAAGACACAAATGATAACTATATAAGTTCAACCACCATAGACTCTAATACTATCCTAAAACTTTTAAATTGCCTATCTCTAAGGATTGAGATGGATAGTAAATGAAATAATTTAATACATCCAAAAGCATTCTGTAATCTGTACAGCATTACATCCTATTTAGTATCATTTTTGTTAAAAGAAGCAAAGGTTTTGGAAAATAAAACACGCAGAACACATTTTCAACACAACTGCAAAAGACACTCCGGTAACTAATGGAAATTAGATGTGTGTACAACTAAAAGCACGAGAAAACTACTTCCCAAGGATATTTTTTGTCAGCTAGTGGTGGAGGAAATTAGCTCAGAACTAACACATACTTCTGGGAACTTCAGGTCAGGAATCCAATGCAGAGCACTATAGCAAACAAGTGCCAGCTCTAGTACCACTCTCCAGGAGGCTTCCCATGATCCCTATAGTGAGAATTGATTAAGCCACCCCCATATGCTCTCACAGACATTTATTTAGCTGGCATTTCATTTCTATTGGTTTTAGAGTTATCAGCTGCTCCCAAGCCTGGCTTCCTACTACTTCATGAACTCAGTAAATTCACACAGACCCCAACACCTAAGGCGGACGCTCCTATTGGCTGGAATTAAATGCTCTATGAAGTTTGTATATATCAATTCTAAGCCTCCAGCTGTAGTTTCACAGTCTGCACTTGGGGATAAACACACGCACACATATACAAACACGACAAACATAAAAACAAATCAGGGTGTACAAAAATCTGCGTGTACGCAGTATCTCCTCTTTTCTTGATCATGCGGCAAATAAATGTCTATAAGAGAGCGAATAAAGACACCAAGAGAAATAAAAGATTGGAGGCCAATGCATTAGAATATTCAAAACTCCCTTTCTAATTCAAAACTACTTTTTCCACCTTGTTTCACAAACATATTAGGCACCTCTTGCCCTACAAAAACAGGATATTCTATCTCCTATCGACCTTAGAATTAAAAGACCGCAACTCTTATTCTAAATACCACTTTGGGGCACGTACTATTTACTTTTCACATTGAAAACCCAAATCCGGAGCAAAGGCTATCCTCAAGGCCCAATTAAAAGGAAAGTATGTTGGAAATGAAAATGACGCCCCAATTAGCACCGTAGGCCCAATAACATCAACACTGGTGTAGGGGGCGGAGAAACATTAAATTGATGCCCCCAGGAAATGTGCTTTAGTGGGATTCCCTACACACCATACTGGGTTGCATAGAGGCAAAAAAATAATAATTTTTGTTACGATTCCTTTTTGACTGCGCCTGCTACGGCCGGCGCCGGCCCGCGCGAGGCCGCCGGCCGTGGCAGAGGAGCTGTCGATGCCTTCCCTGCAGACTCCGGG
>PVKH010028293.1:0-12871 GCA_004027955.1 Chaetophractus vellerosus
GAAGTCCTTTCTAAACAAAGCAAAAAAACCACAAAGGAAAAGAATGATGAAATTTATTAAGCAAAAACTTAAAGGATTTTTAATGGTCAAAAATATATGTTTTAAGTAATCAAAGTGAAATGATATACTTTTTAAAAATCTACAATCTATATGATAGTCAAAGGATAGATTTCCACAATATATAAGGTGCCTTTAAAAATCCATAAGGAAAACAACAAGGAAATTTATAACTCTAAATGTTTACATTAAAAAAAGAAGAAAGATCTCAAATCAGAGACCTAACTTCACAACTGGAGGATCTAGAAAAAGAAGAGCAAACTAAATCCAAAATAAGCTAAAGAAAGGGAATAACCAAGATTAGAGCACAGAAAAATGAAATAAAGAATCAACAAAACCCAAAGTTGGTTCATTGACACGATCAATAAAACTGACTAACCTTTAGCAAGACTGAGAAAAAAAGAAAGAAAGAGGGCAGAAATAACTGAAACCAAAAATGAAAGAGGGGAGGAACCGGCTGTAGCTCAATTGGTAGGGCTCCGGTTTACCACATGGGAGGCCCCGGGTTCGGGTCCCGGGGCCTCCTCGAGTGGGCAGACCACCTTGAGAAGGCAAGCCACCACGGGCAGGGCAGAGCCGCCGCGGGCAGGGCAAAGCCGCCGCGGGCAGAGCAAGCCGCCACGGGCAGAGCAAGCCACCATGAGCAGGCAGGACGCCGCGCGGTGAGCTGACTCAGTGGGATGCCGCAGCGGGGGGGAGACAAACAGACACAGAAGAACGCAAAAATGAACACAGCAAGAACAAGCAGAAAGGGGGGGATATATAATAAATAAATTTTAAAAAATGAAAAGGGGAAGCTGATGTGTCTCAAAAGGTTGAGTGCCTGCATCCCATATACAAGGTTCCAGGTTCAATCCCCAGTACCTCCTAAAAACAAAACAAACAAACAAGCAAATGAAAAAACCAACTCTCATTGGGGAGCAGATGTAGCTCAGTGGTTGAGCACCTGCTTCCCATGTACAAGGTCTGAGTTCAATCCCTGGTACCTCTACAAAAAAAAAAAAGAAAGAAAGAAAAGGGGAGCCTTATTACTAACCCCACAGAAATAAAAAGGATTATAAGAGGATACAATGAACAACTATACACCAAAAAATTAGATTACCTAGATGAAACAGACAAATTTCTAGAAACATACAAACTACCTACAATGACTCAAAAACAAAGAGAAGATCTCAACATACCAATAACTAATGAAGAGATTGAATCAGTAATCAAAACCTCCTCACAAACAAAAGCCCCTGACCACGTGGCCTCAGAGGTGAATTCCACCAAATATTCCAAGAAGACTTAACACCAATCCTGCTCAAACTCTTACAAAAATTTGTAAAGGAAGGAACACTCCCTAACTTATCCTATGAGACCAACATCACGCTAATAACAAAGCCAGAGAAAGATATCACAAGAAAAGAAAATTACAGATTAATATCCCTTATAAATATATGTTCAAAAATTCCCAAAAAAACACAAGCAAACCAAATCCAACAGCACATTAAAGAATTATATGGAACCGGCTGTGGCTCAATTGGTTGGACTCTGGTTTACCACATGGGAGGCCCCGGGTTCAGTTCCCGGGGCCTCCTGGTAAAGGCAAGCCACCGCACGGTGAGCTGACTCAGCAGGGGGAAACAAGCAGACACAGAAAAACACAAAGCAAATGAACACAGCGAGCATAAGAAGCAAGGGGGGATATATAAATAAATAAAAATAAATCTTAAAAAAAAAAAGAATTATAGGGATGCAGATGTGGCTCAAGAGGTTGAGCACCCGCTTCCCACATGAGAGGTCCCAAGTTCAGTTCCCGATGCCTCCTAAAAAAAACAAAAAGCAAACAAAAGAAAAAGCCAACTCAGGGGAACCAATGTGGCTCAGTGGTTGGGCGCTGGCTTCCCATATACAAAGTCCTGGGTTCAATCCTCAGCCCCCAGTACATTAATATATATATATATATACCTTACAAAACCACAGTAATCAAAACAGCATGGTAGTAGCACAAGGACAGGCATACTAACAAATGGAATTGAATTGAGAACTCAGAAACCAATCCTCACTTTGATGGCCAACTGGTTTTTGACAAGATAGCAAAAGACCACTCAATCAGGAAAGAATAGTCTCTTCAACAAATGGTGCTGGAAAAATGAATTTCCATTTGCAAAATTAAAAAAAGAAGAAGTACAGAAGAGAAGGAGTACCTCTATCTCACACCATATACAAAACAAAAATAGCTCAAAATGGATCAAAGACATAGATATAGGAGCTAGAACTATCAAACCCCTAGAAGAAAACATAGGAAAGCATCTTCCAGACCTTGTGTTAAGCAATGGTTTCTTAGACTTTACACCCAAAGCACAAGCAATAAAAGAAAAAATAAATAGGACTGCCCCAAAATTAACTTTTTTGTGCGGCAAAGTTATCGTGAAAGTAAAAAGGCAACTACACAGTGGAAGAAAATATTTAGAAACCACATATCTAATAAGCATTTAATATCCAGAATATATAAAGAAATCCTACAACTCAACAACAAAATGACAACCCAATTTAAAAATGGGCCAAAGAGTTAAATAGACATTTCTCCAAAGAAGATATCCAAATGGTCAGAAAAGCCCATGAAGATGCTCAACATCATTAGCTATTAGGGAAATGTAAATCAAAACCACAAGATATCATTTCACAGCTACTAAAATGGCTACTATTCATAAAAGGGAAAATTACAAGTGTGGAAGAGGATGTGGAGAAATAGGAACACTCATTCATTGCTGGTGGCAATGTAAAATGGTGCAGCTATGTGGAAGATAATTTAGCAGTTTCTCACAAAGTGTAGAATTACTATATGAGCCAGTAATCCCACTAGTAGGTATATACCCAGAAGAATTGAAAGTAGGGAATCAAACCAATATTTATATACTGATGTTCATAGTAACATTATTTACAGTTGCCAAAAGATGAAAGCAACTCAAATGTCTATCAACCAATGAATGTATAAGCAAATGTAGTATATACATAAAATGGGACATTATTCAGCCATAAAAAGGAATGAAGTTCTGATATATGCAACAACATGGATGAACCTTGAAAACATCATGTTGAGTGAAATAAGCCAGTCACAAAAGGGCAAATACTGTATGATCTTACTGATATGAAATAATAAGAATAAGCAAATTCATAGAATCAAAAACTAGAATATAGGGATGATGTGGGGGTAGGGAAAGGGGAGTTAATGCTTAAATTGTACAGAGCTTCTCTATTTGGGGCAATGGAAAAGTTTTGGTATGGATGGTGGTGATGATAACACAACATTTTAAATTTTATTAACAGCACTGAAATATATGTGAATGTGGTTAAAAGGGGAAATTTTAACTTGTATATATGTTACTAGAATAAAACAGTGAACCCTAATGTAAGCCATAGTCTATAGTTAATAGTACAATTATTAAAACATTCTCCCTTCAGTTGTAACAAATGCACCGCATTAACGTAAGATGTTAAAAATGGGGGGGTGGAAATGTCATGGATTGTACACTTTAGATGGATTGTATGGTTTATGAATACATTTCAATAAAATTTATTTTTTAACTTAATTTTATAGAAGTTTTAGATTACAGAAAAGTTAAATCAAAAATATAAGGGATTCCCATATACCCCACCCCCTTCCCTTCTTCTCGCTCACATTTTCCCCTATTAATAACACCTTTCATTAGTGTGTACATTTGTTACAATTGCTGAGCAAAGCAGGCTGGGAAATATATGGCCCACTAAATGTTCTAAAACAGGGAAGAAAGAGAGAAGAAATATTAGGAACAACAAGACATCTCTGCTGCAGACTGTTTCCTACAGAATGACATCCACAAGTGCCAACATGTATGTCAAAGGATATTTACTGCATATTATTATTAATAGTGTGGAGTGGGGAAATGTTTACTTTCTATTCTATTTACTTCTGTTATGTTTGTATTTGATAAAATAAATATATCTTACTTCTATATTTTTAAAAAATTGAATAAGCTTAAAATAAAGAAAACTTTATTAATAAAGCTTTATAGACTTTTTAATTTTAATATTTATTGAAATTTTAAAATTTAATGGTCAAACTCCTCTTGGAATTTTAGTAATCAAGCTTCATAAGCTCTTAGCTCAGTCTTCTTTCTGGAGGTTATCCAATCTTATTCATGCTACTAGATTATACCTAGTAGCAATTACCTCACTTAGAAGATTGAATCCAGAGACAGAAATAATAATAAACTTCTAAAGTTAACTTACTTCACTTTAACAAGTTTAAATATTTCAAACTTAATGTCTGAACTGAATTTGAAAATACAAGAAACTAAAATAGGTAGAGCATTAAACCTACTTTTACCTAGAGCAGTTATAGTATAAAGAACCAAATAAATATACCATTAACTTGAACTAGAATGTGTTTGGGAGACAGAACTCAAAACCAGTTGTAACAATCCTTTCAAATTATGCCTTTGTATAGCTTTGCAAAGAGCTTTCTTTTCTACCCAAGTAAATGTAACAAATAACAGCTGAAGTCATATGTAGTAAAAACATACCAATCAACACCAAACAAAAGTCACTTACTGAGATGAAGCAGAATAGCTATCATGCCAGCCTAATCTTTCTGATTTAGGAGCAGAACATGATTAAAGCAGTTGGCACTTTATAGCATCATTCTTTGTTCTCCATCAAAGTACTTCATAAATATTTATTTCTATAATATCATTATGACTTAAGAAATTATTCTATTATTCTTTCCTATTTAGAGAGATGAAGAAATAGTTTCCAAGAGACAGCAAGTTTTCAAAGGTTGTATTGTCCTTTCTTAGTATCTGGAATAAGAAATCCCAGAGTCAGTGAACAAAGTGACTTAATTTACTTTTGAAGGCGTCCAATCAAAGAATGACAAAGGAATTAGAAGGATCTGACAAAAGTCTGTGATTCTGTAGTACCCTCACGGTCACTGGTATTACTCTACAGCTGAGTGTTTGGGGGCTTACTGGATATGATAGTTTAAACTAATGCCAATTGCTTTCTGTAAAGGGGCATTTGCAAAAAAAAAAAAAAAAGGTCTTTATTAATACAAAGTTAGCCCCCAGTCCAACTCATCCTCACTTCAACGGTTTTAGCAAAATTACCATTTCAATTCTTTTTTATACTTATCCCTCACTTACTAATACTATTACTTGGGGGAGGTAAATATTAATAAATCACTAAATGGAGAATTATTTTCAGTTTTTATTTATACAAATAAAATAAACAAAGTAGAGTTAACATTAAAGAATGAAAAATGAAAACATTCTCTGCGCTGGTTTCAATGCTTTCACAGTGCTTTCAATGAAGCACATGACATCACCAGTCTCAACATTCACGGCAGTGCTTCCCATGCATAACAAGAGACATAGACTTTATTCCCACAACAGCCTGTACTGCTGCTGACTTAGAGAGAAAAATTTATATTCTTCCTAGCATAACAGAAAGGTATAAAAACAGATTTTCAAAGGGACCTATATACAATCTCATTC
This sequence comes from Chaetophractus vellerosus, assembly GCA_004027955.1. Classification (NCBI taxonomy): domain Eukaryota; kingdom Metazoa; phylum Chordata; class Mammalia; order Cingulata; family Chlamyphoridae; genus Chaetophractus; species Chaetophractus vellerosus. The sequence goes on from PVKH010028293.1 coordinate 5,574, forward strand.
AGAACATTATTATCTACAGCAGAATTGACATGAGGTGGTCAAATCCCAATACTACCCAAGGGTAATGTTCTAAAGTACATGTTATGAAGCAGCAACTTCTGCTGAGAAAAACAATAGCCTGCCCTTTGGGATTGACACTTTTTATTTTATTTTTTTAAAGATTTATTTATTTTATTACATATCTCCCCTCCCCCCCGCTGCGGCGACGCGCCGATACCAGTCACCGCGCAGGCTTTTGCCCTGTCCATGGCAGCTTTTTGCCCTGCCCACGGCGGCTCTGGCCCGCCCATGGTGGCTTGCCATTCTCAAGGCGGTCTGCCCGCCAGGAGAGGTCCCCGGGAATTGAACCCAGGAATTGAACCCGGGAATTGAACCCGGGGCCTCCCATGTGGTATGCCGGCGCCCTATCCACTGGGCTATCCAGCCAGCCCCTTGACATTTTTTAAAATGTGCTCTGACATAGTGGGGGAAAGCCTTATGCATCATTAAATCCCTTCAACAACAACAAAAATGACATGCATCATTTATTCAGTGTACAGACATACAAAGTATTATTAGAAAAACATGGCACAAAATTATAATATAACTACTGTATTTTTCTTTTTTTAATAATTTAGCATGCATAGAACATAAGTATTATACAGACTCATGAAGAATGTGAAAGCTGTACCTATATTCAAGTGTTAAGAATTGATAGAGTGAAGAGAATGTGGCTCATGCAGTTGAATGCCTGCTTCCCACATGGGAGGTCCCAGGTTCAGTTCCCGGGGCCTCCTAAAAACAAAAAAACAAACAACAAGCAAACAAATGAAAAAAACAACTCGGGGAGCCAATGTAGCTCAGTGGTTGAACACTAGCTTCCCATAGGTCCTGGGTTCAATCCCTGGCCCTGGTACATTAAAAAAAAAAAAAAAAAAAAAAAGAATTGATGGAGGATTTGGCAATGAATTCTTAAATATCACACTGAAAGCATGAGCAACTGAAGAAAAAAATAGATAAACTGGACTTCATCAAAATTTAAAACTTTTGTGCATCAAAAGACATTATCAAGAAAATGAAAAGGCAACCTACAGAATGGGGGAAATACTTGGAAATCATATATTTGATAAGGGTTTAATGTCTAGAAAAGTTTCTAATCCATAACATATATAGAAAGCCTACCACTCACTCAACAACAAAAAGAAAAACTACCCGTTTTAAAAAACGGGCAAAAGACTTGAATAGACATTTTTGCACAGAAGATAAATGAGTGACCAATAAGCACATGAAAAAATGATCAATATCTTTAACCATTAGGGAAATGCAAATCAAATCCACAATGAGATGCTACCTCAATCCCACTAGGATGGCTATTACTAAAAAAAAATGGAGAATAATAATTGTTGGTGATGATGTGGAAAAATAGGAACCCTCAAGCACTGCTGGTAGGAAGGTAAAATGGGGCAATCACTGTGGAAGACAGTTTGGCAGTTCCTCAGAAAGTTAGACATAGTATTACCATATGACCCAGCAATTCCATTTATAGATATATACCCAAAAGAATTGAAAACAGGGACTGAAAGAGATATTTATATAACAATGTTCATAACTTAATACATCCCCATTATAAAAAGCCAGCTAATTGCTGGTATATTGCTTTGGCAGCATTCAGTAAACTAAAACAAACTATAACAATAAGTTCTACAACTTAGATGAAATGGGCAAATTTCTTGAAAGATACAAATTACCAAATCTGAACCAAGAAGAAATAGTATATCTAAATAGCTTTTAACCTATTAAAGAAATTGAATTCATTATTTTAAAACTTCTGACAAAAAAACTCCAGGCCTAGATGGCTAACTGGAGAATTCTACAAAGCACTGAAATAGCAGAGGAGTTCCCATCTCATTTTATGAAGCTACTATAAGCCTACTTCCAAAAGGAGATAAGGACACTAAAAAAAAGAAAATTTCAGACCAATATCCTTCATGAAAATGAATGCAAAAATGCTTAATAAAATATTAATAAATTAAATTTAGTTATGCATAAAATAATACAACATATTCTTTTTTCCCCAAGAACCCAAACTCACTTTAACATGTATTGTATTGTATTGTTTTTAACAATATATTGTAAATTCACAAATTTTACTATATACTTATTGTTTATGTATGTTCATGTAGGAATGATATACTTCAATAAAATTTTATTTAGATAAAAAGATGGAAGCAACCCAAGTGTCCATCAACCAATGAATGGATAGACAAATATGTTATATACATACTATGGAATATTATTTAGCTTTAAAAAGGGAAAAAAACAATCAATGTAACTCATCACATGGACAGACTAAGAAAGAAAAACTGTATGATTTTTTTCAGCAAAGGCAGAAAAAAAATTGACAAATTAAACACTCAGTTATGATACAAGCACTCAGCAAACCAGGAATAGAAGGAAACTTTCTCAACTTCATAAAAGGCAACTATGAAAAATTCAAAGGTGATGTTATATACTTAAAATGATATACTAAATGTTTTCCCTTCAAATCAAGAACAAGACAAGGATCTCTGCTTTTACCACTTTCATCAACATTATACTAGAATTCCCAGCCAGTGAAACAAGACCAGAAAAATAAAACATCATAGAGATTGGAAAGAAAGATATAAACTTTTTTTTTTTAAACAAACAAACACTCCTGTCTTTATTTGGAAGTCTTTATATAAATAAACTGTCTTTATTCACTATAGCATGATTGTATAAGAAGAAAATTCTAAGGAATCTACAAGAAAACTACTAAAATTAATAAAGAAATTTAACAATGTGGCAGAACAGACGGTCACCATAGAAAAAGTAACATTTATGTGCTAATAATGAACACTTTGAAAGTGAAATTTTAAAAAATTTTAAATAACACCTGAAACATCTAATATTTAGAAATATATTTAACAAATAATATGAAAGATTTCTACACCGAAAATATTAAAATATTGCTGACAGAAAAGGTAAACCTTAAAAAATGAAGAAATATACCATGTTTATGAATCAGAAGCCTCAATATTGTTAATATATCAGTTCTCCCAAAATTTTTCCATAGATTCAAAGGTAAATACAATTAAAATCCGGGAGAGATTTTTTTAATTGGCAAGGCAATTTTTTAATTTATTTGAAAAGGTGAATGACTAAGAATAGCTGAAAGAGCCTTGAAAAAAAATAAGGAAGATATAGGACTTACCCTATCTGCCTTTAAGACTTACTATAAAGCTACAGTAATCCTAGGAGTGTGGTATTAGCAAAATGACAGAATAAGAGATCAATAGCACCAAATAGTCCAGAAATAAATCATTGATTTTAAACCAAGGCACTAAAGCTAATCAATGGGGAAAGGTAAACCTCTTCAATAAATTCTGAATATCCATCAGAGATAAAAGAACCTTAATACCTAACTCACACCATACTCAAAATCAAGTAAAAGTGGATTGTAGATCCATACAAAAGAACTAGAACAATAAAGTTATTAGAAGAAAGCATAGGAGAGAAAAACTTTGTCATGGACCAAGATTTCTTGTCAGGGATATATAGAAAGTGAAAAGAATAAATTTTAAAGAATTGATTTAAAAACTCGTCAAAACTATAACTAAAACCTGAATAAAATTACCATCAAGAATTAACTAATACCAGAAACTGGGAGAACATATTCACAACTCATATATCTGATAAAGGATTTATATGCAGAATAAAGAGAACTTCTGCATCTCAATAATAAAAAGGCAGACAACCCAATTTAAAAATCAGCACCTATTCTCCAGTTCATCAAACTCACCCAGGACAATTAACAAAATGATGATGATGGAAAACACCTATCCCAAAAAAAAACAGAGTATCCACAACTGCAAGCAAGACAGTTCGATCCATCTGCCCCACAGGATCTAAACTCCTTCTCAATTGGAAGCAGAGTGGGCATCACCATCCCAAAATCCTCAAGAGAGAGGAATGAACAAACCTAAGGGGGAAATGCAACTATGGACCAAAGTATACTTATTATTATTCTAGTAATGCAAGAACTTGTAACATTGTTATAAAGATAGTTATATCAGAGAATCTTAGGGGAGGGAGAGGGAAAAATAGGTGGAACCTGGGACATTTTGGGGACATTGGAATTGTTCTGTATGACATTGCAATGACAGATACAGGCCAGTATACATTTTGTCAAAACTGATAAAATTGTACAGTGCAAACTGCAAACCATAATGTAAACTATAGACGATGGTTAGTAGCAATGCTTCAATATATGTTCATCAATTGTAACAAAAGTTCCACAGTAATGAAAGATGTTGTTAATGGGGGAAAGTGTGGGAGGGGGATGGGGTGAGTTATATGGAAATCCCCTATATTTTCTATGTAACTTTTCTGTAATCTACTTCTTTAAATATAAAGAAAAATTTTTTTAATCATCAGGAAACAAATTCTTCACAAAAGAAGACATGCAAATAGCAAATGGTCAATAAGTCCAGAAAAAGTGACCAATATTATTAGTCATCAGGGAAATGCAAATTAAAACCACAAAGAGATATCATTGCATATCCAATAGAATGGCTAAAAGGAAAGGTAGACAACACCAAATGTGGAAAATTATATGGAGCAACTAGAACCATTATGCATTACTGATAGGAGTGTAAAAATGCTACAACCACTTTGAAAAACTACTAGGCATTTTCATTAAAAGTTAAACATACATTTATTCTATGACCCAGAAATTTCATTCCTATTTGCCCAAGAAAAATGAAAGCATATATCCTCAAAATGGCTTTCACATGAATGTTCATAGCAGCTTTATACATAATAGCCAGGAACAACAAGAAAATGAGTTTTTTAAAAATCAGCTGTAGGGGAGTAGATGTAACTCAAGTGGTTGAGTGCCTGCTTCCCATGTACAAGGTCCTGGGTTCGATCCCTGGTACCTCCTTAAAAAAAAAATCAACTATGGTGTTTTCATACAATGGAATACTTCTCAGCAGTAAAAAAAAAAAAAGAAAGAAAAAAGAAATGAATTACTGATACACAAAAAATGAATGAATTGTGAAAATATTACTCTGAATAAGTCATACACAAAAATCACATATGGTATGATTCCATTTATATGAATTATAGAATAAACAAAACTAATCTAAGAGGATAAAAATCAGAGCAGTGGTTGCTTCTGCAAGAAATGACTGGGAAAGGGCAAGAATGTCTGTTTACTGACAGGCATTCATCAAAATAGATTTAATGGTACACTTGAGATATGAGCATTTCATTCTGTAAACTTTACCTCAGTTTGAAAATGGAGAAATGAAGGTGGTTAAAAAAAAACACTATTTCCAAGGCTAAATAAACCTTGAGATCCTTTTTCTGCCAGCATTGTCTTTTTCCAAATGCAACATAATATTTTATCCCCATATTATACTACAGGATAAAGAGACTATTCCCTTATCAAAATTGTATAATGCAGTTAATCTACTGAGCTAATACTCAGATGTGTTTCCATAAAGTAAGAACTATACCACTATGCCATATTTTTTGCCATAAACTTTTCCAAAAATTGAGGGAAAAAATGCCTTTCTTAGCTGACTTTGTTTCTCTCCCATAATACCAAAATGATACTCCTCACAAAAAAAAAAATGGAGGCTAATATAAGGCTAGCCTTATTATAAAACAAACTATATATTAAGTAAAAGTATTTCGGTTATAACATTTTAAATCCCCTAATGTACACAATTTAGTTCTATCCAACAATTCTTAATTTAATTTCAAAGGATTTCACAGCCATCAATTCTGATACATCCAGGCAAATTAGCCAGCTGACATTTTATTGACCTGACATTTCAATAGTTCTAGTTGTGTACAAAAAAAAAAAAATAAAATCCTGGGACTGTGCTTCAGGACCTACTGAAATCAGGGTAAAGCAAAATCAGTCCATTGTCATGGCAGCATTAATTTGCCCAAAATGTGCATTACTCCTCAATTTTTACCTGAGTCTTAGCCTCATGTCTTTCTGTCCCAAGGTATTTACAGGGCAAAGCTCTTAGAAAACTAAAGAGCTGGAATTGTTTCATTGTACATAAGACATGTTTAGAAATGCTATCGGCTGGTTAAATGACTAGCAATTAGGCTAAACACTTATCACAGCCTGGTCAAGGACCAGGCAATCAACACAACATGACCTCTGTAGAATACAACCTCAGAATTTGGGAAAAAGTAATAAGAAATAGTTTTAAACAAAGGCAAATAAATACCACCTATTTATTCATTTTGTTCACATCAGTTTCAGAAGGATACCAAACCCCCAAAAGACAAGCATTCTTACATTGTAATGTCAGTGCTTCAATACCATATGTTAAATAAGATTCATTAGAAGATGCTAAAAATAATAAATGTTTTTTTAAAAGACATTTAGAAGATGATGTTATATGAATCCCATGTTCCCAAGGGGCATTTGGTAAAGGACATTAAATATTCAAGGAGTTAATGTAATGTACTAGGCCCATTTTCAATATTCATTTATTTTTTAGTGGAGGTTTTGTTTCACTGAAAACACCATGTTTAAGAATATACACAAAAAGTATTTATTTGATTTCTCTAATTAACATAATCTAAGTCACTCTCATTCCAAGTACACTAGCTTGGCTCCAAACTGGTTGTGACACCTTACACAAACCATTTATATCTATTGTAGACACCTTTTTCATAGGATATCCTGAATTGCACCATTCCTGGAAATTGAGCACAAAGGAAGTTCTTTAATTAGCATTTACTACCAAGCAGAATTATTCATAATAGCCAAAAAGTTGAAACAGCCCAAAGGCCCATCAACTGATGAATGGTAATACAAAATGTGTCATATCCATGTAATGAAATATTATTCAACTATAAAAAAGGATGAAATACTGATACACGCCATACCATGGATGTACAGCCTTGAAAACATTATGCTAAGTAAAAGAAATCAGCCACAAAAGACTACAAATTATATAATTCTATTTATATGAAATGTCTAGAATAGAGAAATCTATAGAGACATAAATTGATTAGTGGTCACTTAAGGCTAGTGGATAAGAGGTACTGCAAAGTGGCAGCTAATGTATGTGGAGTTTCTTTCAGGGGAGGATGAAAATGTTCTATAATTGGGTTGTGATGATGATTGGACAACCAGGTAAATATACTGAAAAAATTGAATTTTATACTTAAAATGGATTAAATTTTTGGTAAGTGAATTACATCTTAGAAAACTGTTTAAATAACTATTCTCAAACATAAAACATAATTTTATTTAGAAAAATACA
>PVKH010028294.1:0-12883 GCA_004027955.1 Chaetophractus vellerosus
TAAATATTAATTTTAAAGATAATATACTTCACAAATATTAAAAATATATGGCCTCAAGTAATAAAATTTTGTAATAAAATGAGACCAATTCCTTTCTTGATACTCAAAGCCACATTTTATTTCTCTTTATTTTCTGTAGCTATAATAGTGACTAACATGGAATAGCTTCTCAGTTAAATTTTTGTTGATCTGAACACAGAACACAGAAAGGTCTTACAAAATATGAAGAGTTTCTTTGGATATTTTTATCTTTAAATTTTAAGAGCAATATATACTTCTGAAAGCATTTTCATATATATTCTCTTTTGACTTATGATGAAAAATATAACATTAAAAATGAGAATATTTTAGAAGCATAAAATGAATTTAATGTGATGCAGTAATTAATTCAATGTAAAACTTAGATCTCCATTCTCTTGGGCTCCAACTCAACTTCTCAGAAACATTACCATCTCCTTCTCCCTCATGCTCTACATCAAACTCAGTCACTGGTCCTGAAGGTCTTTGCTTCCTTCAGGCATGCTGCCACCAGATAACCCATTTTCATTTATGAAATATTCTACAGAGTTCTAGAATCATCTCAAATGACACTCTTTCCATAATTCCTCCCTGATCATCACATTCAAAAGCTCTCTATTTGTAATGGTTTCAGAGTTTTATTTAATTATGAATTCCAAAAATATAAATTGGATTATTCTTGTAAACTAATCTGTTCATCTGGGCTTGATTAAGTTATGATAAGGGCATTAACTGGGCCAAGTTAGGAGGGTGTTGGGCCCCGCCCCTTGGTGGGTGTGGTCTCAAGTATAAAGGCTAGGCAGCAGATCTGAGTTGCAGAGATTTAGAGAAGCAGATTGGAGAAGCAGTTCTGATGTTGGAGTGAGCTGTTCGCCCGAGAGTCTACAGCTGCCTTGTGGAGAGATGCAATGTATAGAGAACCTCATGGTCTACAGCTGAACTTGTGGAAGAAGCAGAAGCTAAGCCCAGAGAGAAATGCAGCCCTGGGAACAGAGGAACCCGGACGCCTGAGCCCTTGCAGACGTCGGCAGCCATCTTGCTCCAACATGTGGACTTTGGTATGAGAAGAAACTTATGCTTTGTGGCCTGGTAACTGTAAGCGTCTACCCCAAATAAATACCCTTTATAAAGACTGACCAATCTTTGGTGTATTACAAAAGGCACACCTGTGGCTGACCAAAACACTATTTTTTTCTTCTTTTATGGCATTTTCTACCATTCATATCATACAACACCAATAAAGCAGCTTTGTCTTATCACTCCAACTTTATTTTTAACTCCAGAAAGCAGGAACCATTGCCTGCATCATCATATCCTCTTCATCAACTTGTATATAATATAATAGACTCCAAATTATGCCCTCCCCTCTTTGAATAAATGAAATATGAAAAACTGTTAAAAAATTAAGGACTGAGATTTCATAAGAAACTTTACAATAGAATTGAAATGTCTATTTTATTACATAGGTTAATTAAGGAAAAGCATCTTATTTAGTAAAACAACAACAACAACAACAAAAAGTTTCTCTTCATAACCATTAGTCTTAGTTTCACAGCCCTTACCTCTCCTTCTTCTACTCTTGAGGTAGTGAACAGTAAAACACCAGTGGTATTTGGGACCATTGTAATTTCCCATTGCTGGTGTAACAAATTACCACATACTATGTGACTAAAAACAACACAAATTTATTATCTAACAGTTGTAGAAGTCAGAAGTTTGAAATGCATCTCAATGGGCTAAATTCAGGTGTCAAGTAAGGCTGCATTCCTTCCTAAAGGCTCCAGAGGACAATCCATTTTCAAACCTTTGCCAGCTTCTAGAGGCTGTTCATTGGCTCATGACCTCCTTCCATCTTGATAGTCAGCAATGACTGATTGCGTCTCTCTCACCTCACATTATTCTGATACTAGCTCTTTCTGCTTTAGAATTCCATCTTTTAAGGAGTCTTGTGAATACATTGGATCCACCTGCATAACCCACGTATCGCCCTATTTTTAAGCCAGCTAAGAAGCAACCTTAATTCTATCAAGAACCTTAATTCTCCCTTGCCATGTTAACATGCCATATTCATAGGTGAGATAACATCTTTGGAGCCATCATTCTGCCTGCCACAGGAACAGGGACTCTCAAATACATGGAGAAATAGTTGAGTCATTTCAAAAGAGGAAAAATCAGAATCTTCATTAATAGCATTCTAGCTATATGCAAACTGGTATTTGAAAGATGCCTTTCTGAAATAGACCCACTTGAAGTTTTTCTTTCTGATAAAAAAAAAGTCTTTCATTGAATGTTTCTCTTTACATTCTTTGTGAATGTTCTATTCATAAGATTTGTTCATTGTTGGTAGTTCTATGGATAACAAAGACGTTTGCATAAGCTAATATGCGAAAAAAAATGGGAGTTAAAAGGGAATGGTGGCTGAAAGGCCATTGACTGGTACAACTAAATAATACGTAAGAAAGAAAGTTACTCTCAAATGAATAAAAAAAACTTGGAGGAGCAATGAAGAAGGAAGAGTCTTCTTCGGTCAGACTTTTAGCTAGGACCTAGAGAATTTTTCAGGAAACAATATATAGCTTTCTTATTGTGGGAACATTTAAAGAGAGAGATCTGGTTCGGACTGTGGTAGAACTCAAACTGGACTATAGAGAACAAATGGATTTCTATAACAGACAAGCCCCAACAAACAAAACAAAAAGACTGAAGATGTAAATAATAATTAAGAATAAAAAAAGTCATAAGTTCTTTTTCTCCTAAGCCGGACAATGTGTGAATCCACGGCTTTGCAATGTATATATTTGCACATTGCCTTCAGCAAGGGGAATTTTCAACCCAGAAATGGTTATCCAAACAAACCCACTCCCTGCTCTCTCTGCCGAGGAGCTGCCCTAAGGAGCTATGTGGACCAGGCTTGTGAAGCCTCCCATCCTTATAATCACACTGTGTAATAATCCTTAAAAAGAGTGCAAAATAGATTGTGGAGAGGCAGTTCAAGCAGTGGTTAAAGTTAGTAGTTGAGCAGGCACAAAACAGTGGCTTAGGAAGTTTTACTGATCATTCCCTCCCTCCACTAGAAAAAGGAATGAGCTGGAAAGAGATTGGAATTAGCTAGGTGGCGACCAAAACCCTTTTTCTTTCTCTTGGCCAAGCTGCCAACTTTACTCTGCTGTCCCTCATCCCCTCTTTCCTGACTACCTTGAAACCAAGTTTGCAGCTAGGGAACTGCAGGGAAAAACACATGAAACTGCAGAAAGAATAAAAAGGGACCAAGGCAACTTCAGACCCTAACTATACTATAAGTATCAAACTCCCCCCATTTCCTTCTTATCCAACACTCATGCTCCTAAAGCTCCTAATTAGGTCATTCCTTAGCTCCTCCCTCCCCTCTCTCAGCCTTCATAGTCTCCAGGTGGCCTCATTACCATAAAGGAAAACATTCCCAACCAAGAGGTCCTAATCACAACTTCACTAAATCCTTCACCTATCTCCTAGGAACCAAACTGTCCTAAGTGCAACCACAGTATATCACTCACCCACTCCAGAACTCAATCCCATTATGATTTTCCAGTGCTTTTCCTCCAACCTACTATCAGCCCATTAAATATATGTCTCAGAGACTTAAATCTGTGGTCTGTTCATAAGCGGGTTAAACCCTGATTCTCAGTAGAGTTGCAGCCAACACCTCCTCTCCAGTTCATTGGACTTGCCCAGGACAACTAACAAAATGATGATGATGGACAATGCCCATCCCCAAATCAGAGAGTAGCTACAACTGCAAGCAAGACAGTTCCCTCTATCTGCCTCATAAGATCTAAGCCCCTCTCAATCTGAAGCAGAGGGGGCATCACAATCCCAAAGTAATCAAGACTGAAGAATCAACAAACATAAGGGAGGAATGCAACCATGGAATAACATAGTAACAGAAGAACTTGTAACATTGATATAAAGATAGTGGTTACCAGAGGTTCTGAGAGGAGGGGAAGGATAGAATAGATGGAACATTGGACAGTTTTAGGGTATTAGAATTGTTCTGCATGATATTGCAATGATTGATACAGGCCGTTACACATTTTGTCAGAACTCATAAAATTGTACGGTGCAAAGTGTAAACCATAATGTAACCTACAGACCATAGTTAGTAGCAATGCTTCAATATAGGTTCATCAATTGCAACAGAGCCAGTGCACTTCTGTTTTTGTGTTTGTGGTTTTTGTTTTTTTCTCTCTCTCTTTTTTGGGTTTTTTGGTCTGGTGGGTCCCTGAGGAATGAACACAGACACTGACCTAGGTTTTAGCCTCCACAGCAGCTGCTTCCATCCTCCCATGGGCACATAACAAGGGACTTGGAGGCATAGTATACCTTCTATTTTGTTTATGGGTGTGGGTGTCTTGTCCATTTGTTAGTATTTTTTTTTCTCTTTCTCTCTTATTTTTTTTTGGTTATTGTTCTCAATATGGTGGACTGAGGAGTAGGGAAAGAGATTTCTGGAGTGACCACAACATAATACTCAAGATCTCCAGTTCTCACCAAAAAAATGTGGTACTGACATAAAGGTAGAAAAATAGTACTGAAAATCCAGAAACAAACCCACACATGTATGGCCATGAAGGTGTTAAGTACATGCAGTAGGGAAAGAATAGTCTCTTCAACAAATGGTGCTGACATATCCACTTGTGAAAGAATGAAGTTAGATCCCTACCACAAACCATATAGAAAAAATCAACTAAAAATAGAACAAAGACTTAAATATAGGAACTTACATGTAAAACATGTAGAAGATAATATACAGGAAAAACTTTACAACTTGGGATTCAGTAAAGGATTTTTAGATAAGACACCAAAAACACAAGCAATAAAAGAAACAATAGATAACATTGATTTCATCAATATTAAAAACCTTTGTGCATCAAAGGAAATTATCAAGAAAGTAAAAAGACAATCTGCAGAATGGGAGAAAATAGTTGAAAACCATATATATATATATAAGGGCTTAATATCCAGAATATATAAAGAACTTTTACAATTCAACAACAAAAAGTCCAACAACCCAATTAAAAAGGACTCGAATACAAACTTCTCCAAAGATTAAGCATGTGAAAAGATGCTCAACATCATTAGCCACAAGGAAATGCAAATCAAAACCACAAGTAGATACATATTCACATCCACAGGATGTGCCACTATGGAAAGCAATATGGCAGATCTTTAGAAAGGTAAATATAGAATTACTGTATGAGCTGGCAATCCCATTTCTAGGTGTATACCCAAAGAAAGTGAAAACAGGGTCTCAAACAGGCCACCTATACACAAATGTACATAGCATTATTAGCAATAGCCAAAAGGTAGAAACCCAAGTGTCCATCAACAAAGGGATGGATAAACAAGTGTGGTTCATACACACAATGAAATATTATTCAGCCACAAGAGAGGATGAAGTTGTGAAACATGCTGCAACATGGAAGAGCCTAAAAAACATTATGCTAAGTGAAATAAGCAAGACATACAAAGACAAATATCATATACTATCACTTATAAGAGATAGCTAGAAATAGTAAATTCATAAATAGAATGGGTTAGAGTTTAATAGGGGATGGGGAGAGAAGGGAAGGGGGAGTGTTTGGGAAAAATCTAAATAAAAATAAAATTAAAAAGTGTAACTAATTGTACAGTGGTTAATGTGACCGAGAAGCCTCTTTGGTGTGTCTATTCAAATCCAAGTGTACATTAATTAGGTCTCGTAAGCCCTTGCTGATGTTTTTCAAAACATTTGGAATAAAGAGGACATTCTATGCTCAGAGAAGTTTGAGAAATGCTTGGCAGACCTTCAATATAGAAAGACATAAATGTATATACATACGTTTTGTTCATGTGGGTTTTTCCTCCTATAACACCAGATGTGTAAAAATAACAGCTCTCCCAACCTCATGCAATGACTGAACGAGGCCATCCATATAAAGAACTTTGCACAGAACTGGCACATAGTCAATGATAAATAAATGTTAAAAAAATAATGCAGATTCAAGCAGTATTGTTCATAAAATACAAGAAGTAGAAACAATCGAAAAATCCTTCAATTAGAAACTGGATAAACAATATGTGGTATGCCCATACAATGGAATACTATTCGTTAATAAAAAGAAATGATCTATTGACACATGCTACAACATAGATGAAACTCAAAAACATTCTGCTAAGTGAATAAAGCCAGATGCAAAAGACCACACATTGTATGATTCCATTAATATTAATGTTTCAGAAAATGCAAGTCTAGGACAGTCCCCTGAGGCCATGTGTCAGAATAGAGATTGACTACAAATACACACAAGGGATATTTTTGGGGTAGTAGAAATGCTATAAAATTGGATTGCCATGATGTTTACACAATTATGTAAATTTACTAAAAACCACTGAATTTAACCGTATGCACTTAAAATGGGTGAATTTTATAGTATGTAAATTATACCCTGATGAAGCTGTTTTTAAAATATAAAAGGACATTAAATTCTAGTTCTACCATTTATTAAACAATTATGCTACTTGACCTCCCTGTGCCTTGATTTTGCCATTAATAATAATAATCTTATTATCATACCTACATCATAAACGCTATTGTAAGAAGTAAACACATTAATGTGTGTGGGGTAGCACTTAGAATAGTACTCAGGAGAGATATAGACATTACTTTATAATTATCTGTTGGATTAATACATTCATTCTTTTTAATGTCATAGTTGACTAATGAGAGTCTGTGCTTTCAGAGTTTCTCTCCACTGCTGCATGTCTGTGAATTACCTGGGAAGTGTGAAAGCAGTGGGCTGCCAATTAAGAAAATATTATTCTTAAGAAAATGTAATTTGTATAGTCATTTCGCTTTAACTTGTTTTGTTTAAAATAACTTTGCTGTTTTGTAACTTAATTTAGCCTTATTGTTAAAGGTGTCAGATCAAATGAGAAAAATGCTATGATTTTATTTGGAGTGAGATGGAACTTGCCACTATTTTGTGTAACCTCAGATTGTATTGTGGGCAATTATGGAAGGTATGAGGTCACATCAAGGGACAAAAAACCCAAACACCATGTCGGGGGTGGGAGGGAGCAGGGAAGCAGCAGCTAACACTGATATCTCAGAAAGGTTATTGAGCTACCCAAAGGCCAGTGAGAAGGGCTGTTGGCCCAGAAAGCCCCACTGTTCTTTCTATGACAAAAAGCTTGTGCCAAGATCTTGGCTTTGCCCTAGAAGGAGGGCATATACTCCAAATCAAAGTACATTCCGCAATCCAGAAATGCTCCACTTTGCTGGACAATCACTTTAACCTCTGGGTCCTGTTTGGCAGCTGCTCACAGGCTTTGATACAAGTGACATTTTCTAAACTGAAAGATTCCAACTACTGATTGTACACTCACTCCATATTTACAAATGAACTAAGACTGAAAGCTCTATTTGTGTCGGGGTCATGCCTCACTCATTTCTGTGCCCCGAGTGTATGGTGCAGTGCCTTGCCTCAAGTAGGGACCAGATGCATGTGACAAGTGAATGTGGTTCAAGACATTGAATGCAGGCAGTCCAACTGCACAATTGTTTCTCATTACTGCAGAATTTTTACAAAATATTTTTTTACTGCAATGTGACTAAGAGAGAAAAGGATATATCTTACTTCCTAAAGCATGAGGAAGTGATAAAACAGGTTATGTGACCCTGATTAAAGTAAAACAAATATACATATTGGGAGTGGATGTGGCTCAAACCATTGAGTGTCTGTGGGAGGTCCCAGGTACAGTTCCCGGTGCCTCCTGAAAACAAACAAACAAATAACAAGCAAAACAAATGGAAAAACCAACTCAGGGAAGTTGATATGGCTTAGTGGTTGAGTGCTGGCTTCCCCCATATGAGATCCTGGGCTCAATCCCTGGCCCCTGGTACCTCAAAAAAAAAAAGTTTATGTTTATAAATGTATCAAAACATACTACATCAATCAATCAAAATGTAGTCAACACCAGAAAACATGCTAGGGAATTTAATACAGGGAATTGCTTATACTGGTGATAGAATAGCAGGGAAGCCAGACTACAAGAATAATGCATCCCAGAAATTAACAACATCACAAAACTACTATCAACCCTATGTCAGAGGGATTCAGGGAAGGGGTAGTGTTACAAGAGTGCAGAAGCAGGGGCTAGACCATGGAGGCAGCTACCAGGTGGAAGCTGGAACCACAGAACAAGGCACGCCCAAGAGAGCTTAAAGTATGGAGGAAACCCAGGCATTGTTAGGAGTGTCATCTAAGACAAGTGGAATACTCTGGCTACTCTCATCCTGCCATCCTCAATGGCTAAATCTAATGAGCAAGGGAATCTGGGAAAAGTAGCCTGAAGGATTCAGCCCCCTGAGATATAAAGCACACGAAAGGAACTTCAAAGAATAAATCTGAGGGCAACCAGGCAAATGACCAGCACGTATAGCAAAGCCATGTAGAAAATGCTATGGAGAGACACATAAAGCTATTTAAGTATTTCTTTGGTTCACACCCTTATTCCTTTCAGCATTTCTCTGTGCTTCCCTTAAAGGTCTCAGCGATTGAATTGTGATAGATATAACCCTCTAATGTTAAAAGCATTTTCCAAGAGTATATCATCCAACTCCCTTATTTCAAAAAAGGAAATTGATAAATGAAGAATAATAGACACTTCCGTACTAGGTAACACAACGAGTAAATTGGAAAGAAAATTATGGGTGTAAAAGCTTTGAGAAAGTAATAGTGCTATAAAAATTGTTTTAATATCATTATTTTTATATTTACACAGTCACCTTGTGTGAGTATATGGATGCCTAAAGAACTTTTTAAGACATGTTAAGTGCTTTTCAGAAAGATGGATAACCTCTTTACAAATTTCTATCTGCAATGAGAATTTTTTTAGGAGGTACCAGGGATCAAACCCGGGACCTCATACATGGGAAGCAGGCTACTCAACCACTTGAGCTACATCCACTCCCCCAGAACACCTTTTATTACTGTGATATTTGTACTCAGTGCTTTACTTGTCTCAATATTATTATTGCCAATATTATAATAGAAAGTTATTGTTTCACATTGCCTTTAAGAGGCTTGATATATTACATTCTGTAAATAAGAGCATCTACTTCTTTGAATTGTTACAAATATGAGATCATACTGTACATACCATGTGGCACTTTGACTCTTTTAACTTAATATATCATGCATACCTTGACACATACACATGTACATCATTCTTTATAAAGATTACATAGTATTCCATTATATGAATGTGCCCTACTTTATTTTATTCAACCCCTATATATGTAGATGGACATTTAGGTGGTTTCCAATAATTTACTGTTACAAGCAATACTACACAGAATGCTATATATATATATATATATATATATATATATATATATATATATCTTTATGAACTTGCAAGCTATTTTAGTAAAACAAATTATTAATAGTGGATTTTCTAGGTTGAAAGGTATTCAAATTAAATATACACACATCTATACACACACACACTCACATCTATACACAGGGAGACACATACACATACACACATATCACTATGCTATCCTCCAAAAAGCAAGTATGTGCCTTGCACCTGATTCTCCATACTCTCATTAACATTGAGGATTTTCACTTTTAAATCTTTGCTAATCAGATAAGTGAAAAGCTCTCCTTCCATATTATATTATCTTTTACAGAACACACATTTCATATATTAAATGATACACATACACACACACAATAGTTTTGCACATACTTTCCTCTTTCTCATACCAGTCCATTGAAAAAGAAAAAAGAAAAGCTCATGAAAAGCACCCCTATCCCACATCTAAGAGACTTCTAAAGAGCTTATGAGTATCTCTTGCCAGCACAAAGGGTTAAACTAAACAAGTAACCAGACATTAGTCTCTGGCAAGATAATAGCATCAGTTAGCACCCATTCATCTAGCCACCTAATTTGCCTTTCTCTTAGAGTCTCCTCCTTACTATTTGGTAGAAAAGGAGAGCTGCCATCATCCAAGAAACTCTTGGTTTTATTATCATTATTGCTGGATATGCTGGAAATGTCAGCAGCAAGATGGAGTTGCATCAGATAGGCAATCAGGAAAGGCAATCATGAGGGTAGATACTATTAACTAACATCACACTCATATCAAAACACAGTGACACAGGCAGGCTTATAGAAAACTTTTGCAAGAACCACTAAGGCATTACTGAAGAAGAGCAGTGTTAGAAATCCTACATTCCAATTAACTTTTCCACTTAAATCTAAGCTTCAACCAATTATCTGGAACTGAGCAACTGTGCTTATGGACGGATTCATAAATAGTAACACTGGTTCTACTTCAGTCTTCTCTTGACGCTTTTCTAGGATGTTATGGAAAAATCAGAGATTGAATCCAAATTTTTAAAAGAAACAAGTCACTGCACAGATGCCTGAAAACACTTGACACCACCTGTGATATTTTGTCATAGGCGCATATGTGCAATAGTTATCCTTTATCATTAAGCACAAACTTAAGCATTATGAAAATTTAAGTTAGATGCATATAAATCTGAACAGCAGGATGAAAAACCTAACCAAACATCCATTTGAATGTTTTCAAGCTTACAAAATCTTGGGTAATAAAAATAACACATCCAGTTTGATGGAATATAAACATAGCTTGAGTGAAAAAGAAGTAAAAAAATACCATCACCTAGAAGATAAATGGTAAGACTGATAATCCAAGTAGAATTCATTTTAATAAAAGATATTATTTTATTAATCACATGAAACCACATGAAATTACTATTTTTATTAGTCAAAAGAATCCAGTATCAGCAGTTTTATGTGGCTCAACCTGGTAAAAACACTTCTACATAATGAAGTCATGTCTATGTCCTAGTTGTCAATCCAGTTAGTATTAATATTTGTCAAGTACAAGGAATTCTATTAGAATTTTAAGAAATCTACCTAAGGCATTCAAAACACCTTTTATGCTATCAATCAAGATATTGAAGAGATTTGTGGGGGTGGGGCAGGGTGGGGTGTGTGCACAGTAAAGAACAGCATCAGAAAGCTTAGCAGCAAAACTGAGGGAGCCCTGGAGGTCTTCAAGATTTACTAATTTGGTTCATTTGAGAATGGCATTGAGCCCAGAAGGGATCATTTATATACCATGGTGAAATGCTTTTCTGGAAACTCCGCCACTATTCAGGGGTCTTCCCTGTCCTTCCCCAACAGAGAGAGTGTTTAATTTTGTCTAGCCAAAGGAATTGGGTTGGTTTAGATTTTAAGCTCACTTGAGACTATTACATTGACAATGAACTTCAATTTAAGCAGTCAAAAACTTTGCGTTAAGGAGTTCCTTGGGGTTCTAGAAATGTTAGGTAAGAAAGTACTCAACAGAGACACTAGATACAGGAAGATTTATATGATTTCAAATAAGGATTGAGAAGAGAGTAGAATGGCAGCATAAAAACACTCACAACAAAAGCTAGTCAGAAGTCTGAGGTCAGAGTCAAGAGGTCAAAGATGGTAATAAAAGGTAGACACATTGGTAGCCAGCATTCACATAGAATTTTTCTTGAGATGCATACCACACTGAACCCACTTCCATAAATAGGTCTTCTAAAGGGATTGATTCTGATTGTCTACTGGCTACTACCTGTACTTAAAAGAGACTCATTCTAGAGTAGCCCTGAACCTCTGAGACCTCCTAGAAAGCCAGTGTATAAATGTATCAGCAACTTAATTTTCCCCAAATTTACCATTTCTCCCACACTTCACTCATATGTTACGAAATAGTTTGGGTTCACATCATTGAGTTTTATTTCAGTCCTTAAGCACACTGAAAAATAAACCTGGATTAGTTGTAAAACAAATCTTGTAATTGCATCTTCTTTGGAACAAATAAAGGCATAAATAAGTACCTTAAAATTAAATATAAAATTAAACCTGCCTTACCCCATCTTAAATATGGCCCTTGTATTAGCAGCATTAAAAAGCTAAAGTGTCTTTCCCTTTGTTTGCTGGCAATTTCCCAACACATGTATTAAATTATCTGTCAATAGTAGAGATTCTTAAAGTAATAAACATGTGATGTCAGAGACAGCCTTAGAAACCATCTTGAGATGAAAAGACATGCTAAAGTTCTCCCCAAGTTAGTGGTAGTTTTCCCTCCTGTGTTTTCTTAACCCCATTCTTAGTTCTATCAGGACAGGGTGGAGAAGGATGCTATGGATCTAGTTGCAGTAAAAGCTCAATAAGTTACTTCCTAATGCTTATTTCAGTGCTTTAATTAAATGAAAATAAGTTTTGTCCCCTTTATTGTCCCTCCAAGTCCATATCTAATCAAAAAACAGATATTGGGTAAAGACAGAACTGAAAGAAAATAATAAACATATCATAAAGACTAAAGGCATTGTTAAGATTTCATTAGGCAAAAAAAAACCCAAAAACATAAACTGGAGATAATAATAAAAAATTCAAGGTCTAAGTTCACCAAAATAAAGTGAAGTACCATTCACAGAGAAGAAGATATGCATTTGGGATGTCTTGGAAGAGAAAGCCATGAAGGAATAGTGAAATGGAAGAAATAAGGGTGACGCAATAGTGAAAATAAACAGTAAAAGTTTGTAAAGGACACTTTCATTGGTAAGAAATCAACTTCAGAGATTATCCTTTGAAAATAATCAATAATATTCTTTATGGCTTATCTGGTATTATTTTAGGCACTCCCCACCCTCCAGGAGCTTAAAACATAGGTGATAAAGCAACACTAAAAGATATTTTAAAACCATGTAAATAATTAAGGACTATATCAAAGGTGGCCTAAAATGTTTTAAGACTAACGGGACTGTTT
>PVKH010028295.1:0-12867 GCA_004027955.1 Chaetophractus vellerosus
ATATGCCCTGCTCCCCACACCTCCTACATTTTCCCACATTCACAACATCCTTCATTAGTGAGGTATATTCATTTCAATTGATGAGCACATTTTGGAACATTGCCAATAAGTGTGTATTAAAGTTCACATTGTAGTTTATTCTCTCTCCCATACAATATGGTAGGTTATGGCAAGATTTATAATGGCCTGTATCCATCACTGCAATGTCATGCAGGACAATTTCCAAGTCTCCAAAATGCCTCTGTATTACACCTGTTTTCCCCTCTCCCTCCCCTCAGAAACTCCAGTGACCACTACCTCCACATCATTGAGACAATTGCTTCCATTGCTAGAATTACAATAAGTCTATAGTAGAATATCAGTAAGCCTATTTTAGTCCATAGTTTATTCCCCAATCCTAGGATTCTGGGATGGTGATGTCTACTCCACCTCTAATTGAGAGGGAACTGTGATCCCATAGGGCCAATGAATGGGACCCTCTTGCTTGCAGTTGTAGACTCTCTTGGTTCCTTGGTATGGTAGTTGTCCATGATCACCTTCATGTTAGTTGTCCTAGGTGGGACCAATGAACTGGAGAGTAGGTGTTGCAACTCCGATGAGATTTAGGTCCCAGCTGGCACATGGACAGCCCAGAGATTTAAGTCTCTTGGATGTACACCTACCAACTTTAATACTAATTATAGGTTCATATAGCAGGACAGAACAGCCATGTGCAGGGAAACCACAACTGAGTCCAACTTTATCACTCTGGGAAGCATAAATTCTGAAGTAGGGCCCATAGGCAAGGCAACAAATTCCTGAGCTCTCTTCCCTGACTATAGTGTCTGGATGTCTCCAGAGCTCTCAAGAGCCCCACTATTTGGGGTTTTATCTACTTTGGTTGTCAAAGAGATCCTGCTGAGATGTCCATAAGCATAACCTCTGGAATGACCTCCCGAGTCACTTTGAAGTCTCTTAGTCCTATAAACTCATTTGTCTTTCCTTTTCCTCCTTTTGATCAAGGTCTTTTTCCAGTTGCATTGCTAGTTGGCGCTTGGTAGTAAACCCTTGGGGCCAGGGAGGTTCATTCCCAGGAGTCATGTTCCATGTTGGAGGGGTGGGGGAAGGTAATGTATTTATATGCTGAGTTTGGCTTTGAGAGAGGTATTTAGCCTTCTTTGATTTTATTTACAATCTTGTGTAGATTTCTGTGTACAAGTCCTTTACATCCTCAGTTAAATTTATTCCTAGATGTTTGATTCTTTTATTTGTTATTGTAAATGGAATTTTTTTTTTCTGATTTCCTCCTCAGATTGCTCATTATTAGTATACAGAAGTGCTACTGACTTTTGCCTGTTGATATTCAATCCTGTCACTTTACAGAACTTGTTTATAAGTGCTAGAATCTTTGTTGTAGATTTTTTTGGTGCGCTCTACATATAGTATCATGTCATCTTCAAATAGTGAAAGTTTTACTTCTTCCTTTCCAATATAGACGCCTTTGATTTCTTTTTCTTGCCTAAGTGCTCAAGCAAGTATTTCTATTATAGTGTTAAATAAGAGCAGTAACAGTGGGCATCCTTGTATTGTTACAGATCTTAGAGGGAAAGCCTTTAGCATTTCACTATTGAGTATGATGTTAGTTGTGGGATTTTCATTCATACCCTTTATCACGTTGAGGAATTTCCCTTCTATATCGACCTTTCAAAGTGTTTTATCAAGAAAGGATGCTATAGCTTGTCAAATTGTTTTTCTGCATCTATAGAGATGATCATGTAATTTTTTTCTTTCAATTTGTTTATGTGGTATAGTACATTGATTGATTTTCTTATGTTGAACCATCCTTGCATACTTGGTATAAAAACCACTTGGTAATGGTGTATAATTTGATTGATATGTTGTTGAATATGATTAGCAAGTATTTGAGGGTTTTAGCATCTAAGTTCTTAGAGAGATTGGTCTGTAGTTTTCTTTTCTTGTGCTGTCTTTTTATGGCTATGGTATTAGGGTCATTTTGGCATCATAGAATAAGTTAGGTAACGTTCCTTCCATTTCTTTTTTCCTTTTTTTTAGGGTGAGGAAACAGGTGCTGTCAGAATCACTATAGGCTGGCATGTAAATGTGCACAGGATTTTTGGAAGAATTTGACAAGTACTATAAAATTTCACTTTAGATTGTATAAGGGGTAAAATATATTTGAGCAATGTATGTATATATATATATGCATAATAGTTTGTATCAGAGAAAATAGAAGCAACTGAAATGCCCAGAAATAAAGAAATGGTGAAATTATGGTAGTTTCATAGGAACTACTTCATAGGAACTGTTCATAGGAACAGTGAAAAAGAATAGTGTAGATTATAGATAGTAGTGACTTAGAACTATATCCAAGATATATTTTTAGATTAAAGTAAAAATTGCATAATAACCTATTTATAAAATGTGATTTCCATGTTGTTTATATTTACTTATGTAAAGATATATTTCTCTATATAGTGTGTTATAGGGTGGAACTGAAGACAGACTTTCAGTTTTTACTTTACAGCATTTGTTTGAATTCTACAACTAGAATGCTTTCATGTGTTATTTGAAATTTAAAAAATGAAAAATATGAGTATGGAAGACTAAGAGAAAAAGAGAATTAAAAGATTTGTAACTTATGGTGCTTTCTCTCAGCACCCAATATTGACACACAAAAAAATTAAGAAAAACATTTATAATATAGAAGAACATACCTAGGATATAGGGGAAGAAGGCCATTAATTTCTTACCCCTCAAATCACATTGGTGGCTCTAACAAATTAAATGAGGCAACAAGAGTCATCTCTTTAGATCAGAGGTTCTAAATCTGTGAAGGTTTAAAAATATTGAAACCTGGCTCCCAACCTCAGAGATTCTGGTTTAATAGGTCTAGTATGTGACCTGAGGATTGGGATTTTTCTCAGAAGCTCCCCAAATGATTCTAAATGTGCAGAGGAGGTTGAGAACCACTGCTTTAGATAAAGTAAATTTCATCACAAAGATTTTTTAATTAGATCACAGGGAATGGGGGAATTGATTTTCATGCCTCAGGGATGACATTATTCAGAGAACACAAGGAGAAGGCCCTTGCTTTAACTCCTTTAAAAATCATATCCATCTAAAAGTGGTTGCACAGTAGCTCCCTCCAAAGTTACCTTTGAGGATTGGCCTCAGATGGGAGGAGGCAAAGCCTCTGTTATAGCATCCTATTTCTTCTTTACAGAATTGAAGTAGAATGTGGTCCCAAGAGTTCGGCCCTTGGGGGAAACCAGGATGCCTCACTCGTGGCATTGTGTCAAAAAAGTTTCTGATGCACTATCAACTGCTGAAGCTTCCTCTGAGGGACTCTGTCTAATCTCAGTTTTCCTAACGAGGCTCTGGGGAGACCTTGCTGGTGAATCTCCACACTCCTTTGCTTTGATGCTAATTAAGCTCTTAGGATGGTTCCTTACAGCCTAACTAACTGGAACTGGGGTAAAATTTAGCTTTTCCTTAGTGAGTGGTTGATTGGAAATTAAGCCAGGAACCTCTTAGCAAATCAAGTTATTCTCAGTGTAACTATGGATGCTGCTGTTTCCAACACAAAGTCCCTGGTGTGGAGAAGCTGAGTTCTCCCAGTTGCTCCCATCCCACTATCTAGTTGGAACAATATGCTTCCCTTTTAGAGCAAAGGATTTCTCTCTTGATCATGCCATTGGCTCCTCTGGTTCAGAATTCTTCTGGATCAGGAACAAGAAGAGACTGGGAAGGCAAGGGGTTTCCATGGTAACACCATCATCATGCCAATGAAAGCCTGGCCTCAGCTATCTCCAGCAAAGGCAATGGGGACTTAAAGTTGTTGATTCTAGGTTTGAATTCTGATTTACCACTTTTCCAATGGTAACTTTGGGCAAGTCATTTCTCCTCTCTGATCTTTAATTTCCCCATCTTTAAAATGAGGTCATTAATTCCCATAAGTCAGAAATATGGTATGAATATATGCAAAGCACCTAATAGTGTGTGGAGCATAGTAGGTGCTTTATTTGTGGTAGTTAACATTCCATTACCAGAATAACTTAGTTGACATTGATTGACATATTTAAGTGAATTTAAACTACATGATAATAGTATGTGCTCATTCACCAGATGATGAAAATCATTGCTATTACAGGGTATTATGGCGAGGACACTCAAGAAAATTTGGAGCATACTCCAATATCCAGTTGCCTCTTCCCATGAGGTGGTAAGGGAAAAGCAGCCCAAGAAAAATGGCAACCTGAAAATAAAATAACACTTTTTGTTATGCATACTTTGGGCCCTGAATCCGAATGCAGAGAACTCTGGTGAGCTAGCTGGGATACAATGAGCATTCTCTTTGTTTCTAAGCTATTTGTGTTTAAATACCTTTAACTAAAGCATGCTATGGAGAAGCCAGCTCTGACATCTCATGATGCTCAGATTTGAATTAGCATCTTCTTGTATTAGGCAACATGAAAGGAGACAGAAATCAACAGTTACAACAACAGCAGCAGAAGCAGCAGCAACTACCGCTCAACAACTATATTTACCTAATGCTTATTCTGACCCAGACATTGATTTTAATACTTTGTACATATAATTCATTTAATCTTCACAATAGTTCCTTTATATTGTGACTGTTATATGTATAAGAGAGAGATTGAATTAACTCACCCCCAATCACAGGTCTAGTGAATAGCAAAAGCAGGATGGAAGCCCAGGGACTCTAACTTCAGAGGTTGTGGTCTTAATCACTTCCCTATGGCTGGAGTTCTCCCAATTGGAAACAACTCTGTCTATTTTTACTCTTGTGAGAAGTTAGAATCACATTTGAGAAATGACCTTTTAGCATACAGGTTACTTCACTCAGAAACTTTTAGTATACAGCTTACTCCACTCAGAAATTGTAGCCTATTCAATATCTTGGAAGCTGACAATCTGAAGCAAATCCTTATCTTTCCTTGTTCATGGTCTGGGATCAATGAGGACAGGAGAGCAGCTCAGAAAGGAGGATTTGAATTCATTCCTCTGGGGTAATATCTTAAAGAATGCTGTTGGGAAGCAGATGTGGCTCACCCCTTGGGTGTCTGCCTACCACATGAGAGGTCCAGGGTTTGGTTCCCAGTGCCTCCTGGACAGTACAAGCAAGACAGTGAGCTGGCATGGCGAGCTGATGCAACAAGATGACAATGCAACAAGATGATGATGCAACAAGGAAGCACAATGAGAGACACAACAAGCAGGGAGCAGAGGTGGCTCAAGTGATTGGGCACCTCCTTCCCACATGAGAGGTCCCAGGTTTGGTTCCCAGTGCCTCCTAAAAAAAAGAAGACTAGCAGACAGCGGGTGCAAAACAACAAGGGAGCGGGTGGTGAGAAATAAATTTAAAAAATAAATCTAAAAAAAAAAAGATGTTAAAATTTTAGTCTGAACTAGGATCTTTTTGGGTGACCATAATTGACCTTAAGCATCATATGAATCAGCATTGTGATGGGAGGGTCAACAAATCTGAATTTAGAAGGAAGGAAATAAAATTTGTCCCTCTTTCCTTTATTCTAGAGGGTCATATTCTGTTTTTGGAGCCATATTTTATTAGGGACTTTGATAAATTGGTCTTTGTCCAGTGTAAGAAGACCCAGACAGGATGGTGAGGGGACCCAAAATTTATTTCATGATGTTTGATTTAGAAGGAGGCTAGGCATTCAGTATAAGCAAACATAGGTAGAAGATTGAAACACTGTGGAAGACTTATAAGAATGAAGTAAAAGCTTCCTGATATGCTATTAAAAAAGACCTAGATACTTAAAGAAATATTACATTTTCTTTATATTGCATGGGAAGATTCAATATTGCAATGATGAAAGTATCTGAAATGTATCTATAAATTCAATTAAGCCCCAATTAAAATCTCATGATTTCTTTGAAGTGAGCAACTGATATTAAATTTTCTCTTGACAAGAACTTGTTTAAGAATGAACAAGAAATTAAACAAATAACAATACAGGAGGACTTGCCCTACAAAATTTAAAAAATGCATTCTTAAGTTGTAGGTATTAAAGGATGCATTGTTAGCATAGGAATAGATAAACATATTGGTGAAACATAATAAAGATCCAGAGAGAGATTATGTGTATATGAATATTTAGAATATGTTAATGATAATATTCCAAATTAGTGAAAATATTAGTAGAAAAGTTGGATATACACTGTAACTGATAAAATAAATCTACTACTGAAAGAGGTAATAAATAACTTAGGAACAAAGCCGCAGGAACCGGCCCGGGCAAAGCCATAAGGTGAAAGAGGTAATAAATAACTTAAGAACTAAGCCGTAGGAACTTGCCCGGACAAAGTCGTTTTTCGAGAATAAAAACAAACACTCCCCGAATGGAATGTACATTCCTAGAAATATGACCTGATTAATCATTGCCTTCTGCTTCTGTAAAGCTGCTTGCTACTCTCCTTCCCCCCACCCCCACCCCCGGTTTCTGCCTATAAAAACTGTGCTCAATTTCAGTTCGGGGCTCCCTGTTCCTTAGTGTTCAGTGAGCCCCACGCATGCTCGGAATAAAAATCCCCTTGTGTTTTACATGAGAGTGTGTCTTTGGAGTCTTCTTGGCGTGGTGGGCAGATGACCCTTACACTACATTTAACTACTACAAATATTTAAAACCTACAGAAAAGAAATGAAGATAATATAGTAGAATATTTTATATACAGTTTTAGAAGAGAAGGGCTTTCTAAATGATATAGAAAACCTAGAGTACAGAATGGAAATGATTGATAAATTGATTGACTAAAAAGTAATAACTTCTATATATCAATAGTGACCAAAATATTAATAAACATTATTGTAGAGAGGTAAATTCTTTTCAAATGGGAACTACCCAAGAACTGAATAGCTTTCTTATTATGTTGTGTTTTCTCTGACAATTGAGGAACTCAAACAGATATTATATGACCACAAGGTGTGCTCAGTTTGCAGGAGGGATCAAAGCATGGGTGTGGGTGATAAGAATGGAAAAAAGTTTTGTAAGAACTTTATAAAAATTATTTAAACTGTTATTTAAATTTAAGCTGAGATTTTGGAATATCCAGAACCTAGGACTGATTGAAAACAGAAATTATACCCTATAAACAACCTGAATACTGGGGAGAATTCATCTTCTACCATGTGCATTGCCATGTGATAGAAAAGCCAAGGAACCCCAAAGGTTGGTCAACCTGAAGATACCCACCCCAGGAGGAAGGAAGTGTCTGAAACCACGAGCCAATAAATTCCTCTTGTTTAACCCAACCCAATGTATAGAATTTATTTTTGCAGGCAAGAAATAATACAGTGATTTTCCTACTTTCATGGGTATTAACCCAAAGAGGGAAACCCTAATGGTAGACTTTCAGGACCTTGGGCAAATGGGTGGTTTTAACATTGAAGGGATAGAGTATGGCAACACCAGAATGAATCACTTAGATTCTTCTATTCATGAGCTTGTTTCTAATTGTAGTCAGAAAGGAAGAGCAGAGCCAGATGAAGCCATGTTTCTGAGATTTGTTCTTCTTATACAATGATGGTAAATAGGTATGCTTTTCCATTCATTCTCTAATCAATTGTTAATGAGCTCCTGGAATACTGTACTTAAGTGAGTCATGAGGCCACTTGGGGCTCTATAAGAACATCTTTCATGTAAGATTAACAGTTTAGTCTGTGAAGATGAAAGTGAAGAGTGCTTGTGTCTCTGGTCCCAGAACTCATATGGTATGGGCTCATGGATCTACAAGTTAATGCTAAAATATAAAGGCAAGGGGAAACTTGATTCAGACCAAAAACACAATGTGAAAAATAGGACAAACAAGTGTGTCAAGATCTCTTGTTGCATGTAACTATGAATTTTGTCATCCAATGAGTCAAGCCAGGGGTCCATCGTGGGCCCTGGGGGGATGGGGAGGGAGGAACAGAATAGATCAAACGGGGTAGTTAGTGGTCAGTGGAAATGTTTTTCACTACCTTGCAGTGATGAACACAGGATATGGTAAATATCATCAAAATTTATAAAAGTGTACAGTCTAAAATGTAAACCATACTGTAACCCATTGACAATGTTTAGTAGCTATGTTTTACTATATCTATATCAGTTATAACAATGCTACCATCCACATACAAAAAGGTTTTAATATAGGGTGAGGAAAGGAGGGAGGAGGTTGGGTATATGAGAGTCTTTTGTATTCTGTGTATGACTTTGCTGTGACCTAAAACTTCTTTGAAAATTAAATGAGAAAGAGTGAGACACTGGGGATCGAGATGGGGAAGGTGCCACAGTACAGACTGGACACCAGCTATTGCAGTGATAAAAGACAAAATGTCAAAAAATTAAAAAAAAAATTTCCATTTTTTGAATATCCCAATCTTTTAATTTTACTTTACTTTTAGATTTTTAAAAAGTTTTCATGTTTTATCTTTTACATTTAAACTTATCATTATTATTTCATTTTCTATTAATTGTATTTGGTTATTGTATTGGCTTCATCTTTAAAGAAGCTTTGGATCACAGAAGGGTTACAACTGGGGCGGGAGAGGATCGTTGGTGGAGGGTGTCATGGATGGGGGGTGAATGGAAGGAAGTTCACCTGAACATACATACAAGGTATATAAAATTGTTCAAATGTTCATGGAGCATGGTCACAGTGGGTAGAGAGTCACTCAAAAAATGAGAGAATACTGAATTCCCATCCTGGAGAGCTCTGCCATATTCTCTAAAGGAGCAGCAACAGTCCCCCAAGTGCAGGGGTAGTGTCTGGCAAAGGAGGATCATCCACTGATGGGCTCTTGCTATTGATGACTAGCCTTATGGGTCTTTGTTCTTGAAATTAAAACTTGCCCTATTGTTATGGGGTGCCTAAGGGTTGTCTCCTGAGAACCTCCTTTTTTCTCAAATGTGGCTTCTCTGTAAGCCAAACTCAGCATATGAATGCAATACCTTCCTCCCAGCATGGGACATGACTCCCAGGGATGAGCCTCCCTGGTAATGAGGGGTTACTACCAAGTGCCAACTAGCAGTACGATTGGAAAAAGACCTCGAATGAAAGTGGGAAAAGGTAAAGACAAATGAGTTCATATGGCTAAGAGACTTCAAAGTGAGTTTGGAGGTCATCTCAGAGGTAAGACTTTGGCATATCTCAGTGAGAAAAGCCTCTATAATCTGACAGTGACCCCTGACTTGCAGCCAGCAAGAAAACAGGGTCCTCAGACTTATAACTTCAACAAAACAAATTCTGCCAACAACTTGAATAAGCTTCAAAGTGTATCCTGAGAAAGAGATGAAAAATTGATATGACTAACTCCTTGATTTCACCCTTTTGAAACTCAGAGTAGATAATCCAGTTTCCTAGTGCACAGGTTTCTGACCTACAGAAATTTTGGGATAATTACTGATTATTTTAAGCTGCTAAATTGTGGTATTTTACTATATAGCTATAGATGGGTATGGTGGTGAATAATGTATTAACTCTCAGCTCCCAACCCATCTATCTATACCATCTTTTGTGATACTCAGACTGGGATCCTGCAAACCACCTTTCTCCTTTGCCAGGTTGCTCCTTGTTGAGTTCTGTCAATAGAGGTGCTAGAGGGAGATGAGAAGGCAAGAGGAAGGAGAAGTGCTTTTCCTCTTCATTTTTGTTTTGGCTACCATTCCTGTTAGCTATTCACCCTGGTAGCAAGAATTTGGTTTTAGTTTCCAGTTCTTTCTATCACACTCCCAGAACCAGCCTTAATCTGACTCCTAAAATAAGCCAGTACCAGCTACCCAATGCAGCTCCATTCTCCTTAGAGGTCTGGGTCTCAACTCTGCAGAGAATGGTTACTCCTTCAAATTCCTGAAACTTCAGTACCTCTGGCAAATGCCTCCTTATCATAGATCGACTATAACTTCATGGGGTCCCATATCTGAGCCCTTGTGTCTTCATCATCAGCCAGCTGTCACCTTGTCCCGACCTGTGGGACAATCAACCGGGGCTCCGCTCCTGTGGGAAAAGAATGGTATGGGACAAGAGACATGAAGGATGACAGCAAGACAAGATTCTGATCAAGCTGCAAACGTTTATTGGAAGGGTACAGAATATATAGTCTAACGGGAGGGCGAGTGGTTAGTAAAGACCAGTGGCAGTTTAGGATTGGTTCCTGCGGTTGCTAGGGGAGATGGCCAATGAGACAGCTAGAGCCTTTTGGCGCGTGCAGGCTTTTTTCCTGGGCTACCCTGACTTCCGAGAAGGAAGTCGGCTTGTGGTTTAAGCGGTTGCTGTTTTCAGCACCGCCGGCCATGTTGTTAAGCGGTTGCTGTTTTCAGCACCGGCAGCCATGATCTATCGCCAGCATGGCTATAGGCAAAATAACGGAAACTGTGGCAAGCATCCCCAACATCACCTAGACTCTGCAACTGGGTCTCATTCCTAGACATTCCTAAACATTTATCCACATAATAAGAGACCTTCAAATTACGAAGGAAAAAAAGAGAGAACTAAAGAAGAAATAATCATATACACAATTCTGGTTGTAAATTTCCACTCCCCACTTTCAATAATTGATAAAACAAGCAGACAAAAATTCAGAAAGTATGTAGAAGACTTGAATAGCACTTTTAACCAACTTTATCTAATTGACATTTATACACTTAACCCAATAAAAGCTGAATTCCCATTATATTCAAGTGTGTACAGAGAGTCTAGAAATAGCCCCCCATATATCTTGTCAATTAGGCAAAATTGTAAGGTAATTAAGTGGAGAAATGAAAGTGTTTTCAACAAATGGTGTTGGAATTTAATATCAATATGCAAGAATATGAACTTTGATCTATATCTTAC
Organism: Chaetophractus vellerosus; assembly: GCA_004027955.1. Taxonomy (NCBI): domain Eukaryota; kingdom Metazoa; phylum Chordata; class Mammalia; order Cingulata; family Chlamyphoridae; genus Chaetophractus; species Chaetophractus vellerosus. Next base: position 10,855 of record PVKH010028295.1, read on the forward strand.
ACTGTGTACAAAAAACAAAATGGATCATAGTCTTAATGTAAAACACAAAAGTGCAGCACTTCTACAAGGGAACATGAGAGAAAATCTATAGAGTTTGTGTTAGGCCTAGCACTCCTAATACAATTCCATAAGAATGACCCACAAAAGAACTAATTGATAAGATGAACTTCGTAAAATTGAGAACCTCTCATCTTCAAAAGACATTCTTAAGAGAATAAAAAGACAAACACATATTGGAAGTGTATACATGTGTGGCAGTTTGATATTTATGAATTCCAAAAATAGATATTGGATTATGTTTGCAAATTGGTCTGTCTGTCTGGGCATATTAGATTATATTGGATTGAGAGGTTTCACTTTGACTTGACTAAATAATGATTAAGGCTTTGATTGGGCCATGTCAGTAGGATGTTGCATTCCCACCCCCTTGGTGGGCGGGGAGTCACAGAGAAAAGACATGCCAGAGAACAGAGCTTGGAGTTTTTGAGCTGGAGCTCTGGGAAGTAAGCACACAGAGGAGCAGAGAGAAGGCTTGATTAGACACAGCAGAGTCCCCAGGAAGAGAGATGAGCTGTTCACCTGATAGTCTACAGCTGGACTTGTGGGATTGCAGAGCAGCTGAGCCCAGAGACAGGCATGTCCCAGGAATATTGGAAACCAGGAAACCTGAACCCTTGCAGACATTGGCAGCCATCTTGCTCCAATACATGGTAGTAGACTTTGGTGAGGGATGTAACTTATGCTTTATGGCCTGGTAACTGTAAGCTTCTACCCCAAATAAATACTCTTTATAAAAGCCAACAGATTTCTAGTATTTTGCATCATCACCCCTTTGGCTGACTTATGCAATATGCAAATCATATATCTGATAAAGAACTTGTATGTAAATTCTACATAGAACTCTCAATATTCAACAATAAGACAAACAATGTAATTTAAAAATGGCCAAAATATTTGAACCGATATTTCACTAAAGAGTATATATAATGGAAATTAGTACATTAAAAGATGCTCAACATCATTAATCTTTAGCGAAATGTCAGTTTAAACCACAGTGAGATTCACATAGATTAGAATAGTAAAAATAAGCCTAGTTATAGAGTCAGAAAGGAGAGCACAGGTTGTCAGGGGCTGGAGTGGGGAGTGGGGAATTATTGGGTGCAGAATTTCTTTTTAGGGTAATGAAGATTCATTAATGAATTGTGATGGCAGAACAATTTTTTAAAGGTAATCAATATCACTGAATTATACACTTGAAAGTGGTTAAAATGGGAAATTTTGAATTGTATATATGTTACAATATGGTCCATGCTTAGTGGCAAAGCCCCAAAATTTGTGTATCTATTGTAGGTTATGTGCCACACTAATGAAGAATGTATACGTGGGAGGTTGTGGGAGGTGTGGGAGGTGGGGCATATGGGTACCCTATAATTTTTGTGTAACATTTATGTAATCTATGTGTCTTTAAAAAAATTAATTAATTAAAAATAAATAAAACAAACAAAAAACAAAAAAGAGAAAAAAAAAGACTGATGAGGATGTGAAGCATTTGGGCTCTCATGTGCTGCTGGTGGAATGTAAAATGGCATAACAATTTTGGAAAAGAGTTTGTGACCAATTGTTTCACTTCTTGATATTTACCCTATAGAAATGAAAGTGTATCTTCCCACAAAGACTTGCACACATATGTTAATTGCAGCTTTATTTGTAATAGTAAAAAAAGTTGGAAACAGCCCAAAAGTCCTTCATTGGATAAATGGTAAAACAAACTTTTAATACAATAGAATACCAGTCACCAATAAATGGGAATGAACTATTGATACACACATAAAGCCTAGATGAATTTCAAAATAGTTATGTTGCGTGAAAGAAATCAGGAAAAAGATACTGAATGCAGAATGATTCCATTTATGTAAAATTCTAGAAAATGAAAACTAACATGTAGAGACAGAAAAGAAAGGAATCATCAAATAAATGGAAAAAAAAGAAAGGAAGCATGAAGAAAGTTGTGAA
>PVKH010028296.1:0-12874 GCA_004027955.1 Chaetophractus vellerosus
ATAGGATCTGTAGAAGCTTATAGGTAGAGAAAATGCGAGTGGGATGGAAATATAAGAATGACTTGATTTGGTCTGGTGGAGAGGAAAAAAGATCAATCTTATGCAAAAGTATAAAGTATTATATCTTTGGGGCCGGCTGTAGCCTAGTAGATAGGGTACCGGTTCACCACATGGGAGGCCCCGGGTTCGGCTCCCGGGGCCTCTCTGAGAGGGCAGACCACCTTGAGAGGGCAAGCTCCACGGGTGGGGCAGAGCCACCATGGGCAGGGCAAAGCTGCCACGAGCAGGGCAAATCGCCCGCGAACAGAGCAGAGCCGCCCGAGAACAAAGCAGAGCTGCCCACGAGCAGAGCAGAGCTGCCCACGAGCGGAGCAAGCCGCCTGCGTGGTGAGCTGACTTGGTGTGTCGCCGCAACAGGGGGAGACAAAGCAGACACAGAAGAAAGCAAAAGTGAACACAGCAAGAACAAGCAGAAAGGGGGGGATATGTAAAAAAGTAAATAAATAAAGTATTGTATCTTTAGTGCCTGCCACTCAGCATTGCATTCTCTTTTGGCTTCATGGAACCAGTTGTTCCTCTTCATTTACTTCATGTAACTAGTGTTTAGACTCCCACTGAGAAAATTTGTCTTGAAAGAGAAGTGTGAAAGTGTGAAGTTCAAATCTTCAACCTCTACCCCATTTGTCCAGTACCAGTGTAGGGAGATTCAGCTAAAAGATAAGAGTCAGTGCATCATGTTAACAGCACACACTGATCTTGCCACCACAAGGTATTCTTCCTTTTTCCTAAAAAAGTTGTTTAACCTCACTCTGCACAGGCTATTCTCCTTTTAAGAAAATGGAAATATGGGAAGAAGAAAGAAGCAAGAGTCAGCTACTCCAGGGAAAAAAATCAGGGGGCAAAAGAAAAAGAAAAGTTTTTTCTTCTTCTCTGGTTATTTTAATTTTACCCCTGAATTTTTTGGCCATATTAACCTGACCTTGCATCTTGGCACTGAAAGCCTATAAAATCATATTACAGACAACAGCAAAGCAATGATTCAGGACCTGCACCTCTGCCCAGGCCCACACACTAAATCTCTAACCTGTTTGTGTTCACTATATGCTTCAGGCTCCAAATTCTTGATTCCATATTTAACTTCAATACTGGTTCTTTGCATATCTATTTCCAACTTCACCCCCATTGCTCTTAGTTTTGCTAATGGACTCTCGCATTTTTTTTTTTTAATTTTTTTTTAATTTTTTTTTATTTATTTTTTTTTTGATTTTTTTTTTTTTTAAACTCTCGCATTTTAGATGTTGGTGATCCTCTATTGCTTTGGGATTTATCTGTGGGCTGGAAAGGATTAACTAAGCAGGCCTGCACTGCTCAAACCATGAATATTCTAAAGAAAGGCCAGTCTTCAATAGTGGCCTTTGGCCCAGCTCCTGGGAGATAACCTCTGAGCTCATGGAATATTCTGCCTGATAAGAGCGTTTTGGGGGAATGTCATCATCAACATGATGATGTGAGACATTCCCTGAAAAAGTCTCCCCTAACAATCCACAAATAAAGGGCAAATCCTATTTGATTAGAACTCTGGAGAATGATAGAGACTGGAGAAGGACTCCACAAATGCTGACTAGAAGAAAAGAATAATTATGTCCAAGATCAGGTAGGAAATTTCTGCCCCAGTCCCACTACTACCCCTTGGTCCCCTGCAGTTTGGGAGCCAAGTAGAGGCAGCACGGCCTGGGTCCTTCCAGTCATGGATGCAGACTATAGAGTCACTCCCAGCAGCAACTTAGAACCCCACAGAAAAATTGTTGGAAAGACCTGTGCACACTCAAGCCAGTTTCTGTTGGCTGGACCACCTTTTTTGGATTGACTGCATCATGTAGTCAGAAAAACAGAGAAAAGAATAGAAAAAATTGAGCAATGTCTCAGGGATTTGAGTGACAGCATAAAGCACACAGGCATAAGTGTCATGGGTGTCCCGAGAAGAGAAGAGAAGGAAAAAGGAAATTATAAAGAGTATTTGAGGAAATAATGGTCGAAAATCTCCCAACTCTTATAAATATACATGTTCAAGAACCACAACATACTCAAAACAGAATAAATACTAAAAAACTGACTCCAAGAAACATACTAATCAGAATGTAATTGCCAAAGATAAGGAGAGAATTTTGAAAGCACCAAGAGAAAAGAAGAGTAAAGATTTTCATCACATACAAGAGATCCTCAATAAGACTGTGCTGATTTCTCATCAGAAAGCTAGAAGGCAGTGGTAAGATACATTTAAAGCTAGAAGCCAGTGGTATGATACATTTAAGGTACTGAAAGAGAAAAACTGCCAGCCAAAAATTCTTTATTCTGAAAATCTATTCTTCAAAAATAAAGGATAGTTTTAAATATTCATAGGAAAACAGAAACTGAGAGAGTTTGTCAACAATATACCTGCCCTACAAGTATTACTAAAGGGTGTTCTGCACGTTGAAAGGAAAAGATAGGAGAGAGTGGCTTGAAGTAGATGAAGTAATGAAGATCTGCAGTAAGGGAAATTAAATTGAACTAGAAAAGGCATATTTCCTGATAATGGACTTACAAAATATAGAGGTAACATAGGACAAAAATAAGATAAAGAGGGGAAACAGAGGCATATAGGAGCAGAGATCCTGTGTGCTATTGAAGCTAAGTTGGTATCTTTTCAAATTAGTAGTTTATGGATGCAGGTTACAGAAACAGTAATGAGAAATGGGTCAGTCTGACACATCATACAAGATCAACTATACAGAAAAGAAGGTTGCAATAAAGGAAAAGAGAAACAAATAAACTAAAAAAGATATGACATATAAAAACCACAGGACAAAATGGATTAATTAAGTGCTGCCTTTATAGTAATAACAGTGAATGGTAGTGGATTAAACTCCCCAAAATAATGATTCAACATTATGTTGTTTACAAGAGACTCACCTTAGACCCAAAGACACAAATAGGTTGAAAATGAAAGGATGGAAAAATATTTTCCATGCAAATAGTAACCAAAAGAGAGCTATACTAATATCAGACAGAATATACTTTAAGTCAAAAGCAGTTACAAAAGACAAAGAAGGACACAATATATTAATAAAAAGGGCAATCCATCAAGAAGAAATAATGATCAAAAATATTTATGCACCTTACCACAGTGCCCCAAAATACATGATGCAAACACTGGAAAAAGTGAATGGAGAAATAGACAGCACTTCAATAACAGTTGAAGACTTCAATTCACCACTCTCATCAATGGATAAAATGTCTAGAAAAAAACATTAATAAGGAATGAGAGAACTTGAATAACATAAGTGAACTAAACCTAAGAGAAATATACAGAACATTGCACCCCCAAACAGCAGGAAATATATTCTTCTCAACTGCACGTGGACCATTCTCCTGGATAGACCACATGTAGTGTCACAAAATAAGTCTTAATTAATATAAAAAGATTGAAATTATACAAAGCAGCTTCTCTGGTAATAAAGGAATGAAGCTGGAAATCTATAACAGGCCAAGAACTGTAAAATAAACAAATAATATGGAAGTTAAATAACACACTCCTAAACAATCAGTGGGTCAAAGAAGATATGACAAGGGAAATCAGTAAATATCTTCAGATGAATGAAAATGAGAACACAACATATCAAAATATGGGATATAGCAAAGGTGGTGCTAAGAGGGAAGTTTATAGCCCTAAATGCTTACATTAAAAAAGAAGAAAGAGCTAAAATCAAGGCATAACTGCACATTTGGAGGAACTAGAAAAAGACCAGAAACAATAGCAAACAATAATAAGGGGCCCCCAAAGAGCGAAAACCATCTTGAAAAAGGAGAATTAAGTTGGATGAGTCATATTTCCTGACTTTAAGATTATTACAAAACTCAGTGGTCAAAACGGCATGGTACTGGCACAAGGATAGATATATTGACTGATGGAATTGAGAGTTCAGACTCCCTAACAGACCCTCATATCTCTAGACAATTGATTTTTGATAAGGCTGCCAAGTCCACTCAGTTGGAAAAGAATAGTCTCTTAAACAAAAGGTGTTGGGAGAACTGGATATCCATATGCTTTAAAAGAATGAAGGAGAACCCCTAACTCACACCACATAAAAAATTAACTCAAAAGAGATAAAAGACCTAAATATAAGAACCATGACTATAAAACTCCTAGAAGAGAACAACCAGCAAGATGGCAGCAGAATAAGGAGCTCCTAGAGTCAGCTCATGATACAGGACAGTTAGTAATCACCCAGAGCTATCTAAAGCACCTGTTTGGGGGCTCTAGACCAGAAGAGCATCCGGCAACATCCTTGAAAGAATGGAAGAAGGAGACTGCCCATCTGCAGAGAAGATTCATAGGGTACTCCACGCCCCGGAGCCCATTGCCCATCCTCCACTGGCAGCACAAGCCCACCTCCGGAGCTACTCTGTGCCAGGAATTGGAAGCTCCACTTCCCAAAAACGGGAGAAGAAGAGACGGTTGGGCACCAGCTTCAGCTACTGATTAGTAAATTCGGGGGACTAAAGTATAATCCTAAGAAGACCTAAAGTTTGAACCTGTCCAAGTCAGAAAGAGGCCGGGAGCCACCATTTTAACTCTGCCCCCGCATGAGGGGAAGCAGGGTGGACTGAAAATCACAGTACTGGTAGGAACCGGCTTCTTTCACCCAGATCGGCCTGCAGCCCTACCCTATGCTTCAGCCCCACCTCTACCAGGGAGGAAGCTGGCGGGCCTTGCACCAGCCCCTCCAGGTAACTGAGGGTACATTCGGCAGGCACAGACTGAATAGTTGAGAGTCTACCAGGACAACTGTGGTCATTTTGGACCTAGGCAGCATAGATTGCTGCCCACAACTGCAGCTCCATCCCCACCCCAAGTAGGGGAGAAAGGGGCGTGAAACTTCATCAGTCTTTCTGGGCAACTGCAATCTAGCCCTGCACAACTTAGATTATTACATATGGCTGTGGCTCTGCCCTACCCCTGGCAAAGGAGAAAGTTGGGAGAAGCTTCATTGGTCCCTGGGGCAATGAAAGCAGCTTGAGTCTCCACAGCTTACAGCACCAACTACATCCTTGGCTCCTACTACACAAACAGCAAGGGGGAAAGGGCAAGAAAGCCCCAAACTAACGAGAGAAACTGCACCCATAATAAATACATCTAGTAAGGAGATGCCAAGACACCAAAAAAAAATTACAATCCACACAAAGAAACAAAATGTGGCCCAGTTAAAGGAACAAGATAAGCCACCACATGACATAAAGGAGTTGAGACAACTAATCATGGATATTCAAACAAATCTCCTTAATAAATTAAATGAGATGGTTAAACAGATTAAGGATATTAAAAAGACATTGATGAGCACAAAGAAGGATTTGAAAGCATACATAGAAAAATAGCAGATGTTATCGGCATGAAAGGTGCAATAAATGAAATAAAAAATACACTGGAATCATATAACAACAGATTTGAGGGGGGAGAAGAAATGATTGGTGAGCTTGAAGAAATGGCCTCTGAAAGTGAACATACAAAAGAACAGATGAAGAAAAGAATGGAAAAAATTGAACAAGGTCTCAGGGAACTAAACGACAGCAAGAGATTTGCAAGCGTACATGTCATGGGTGTCCCAGAAGGAGAAGAGAAGGGAAAAGGCAGAAGGAATATTTGAAGAAATAATGGTAGAAAATTTCCCAGCCCTACTGAAGGACATAGATATCCACGTCCAAGAAGCACAACGTACTCCCATCCAAATAAATCCAAATAGAGCAACTCTGAGACACATACAAATCAGAATGTCAAATGCTAAAGACAAAGAAAGAATTCTGAGCAGTGCAAGAATGTCTCACATTGCAAGGTGTTGCATATGGGACCCCTATATGATGTTATTCAGGTTTGCTTTGTAAGTTCACAACTTTTACTACATATTTATTGTTTATGTATGTTCATGCATAAATGATATAAGTATAATAATAATAGGGTGGTTTGGGGGGAAATACTTTGGTTAGTAGTATTTTGAGGATGCTCTTTAGTCATTACTTAAAAATGTTTCACAACAATGCAAGGTATTGTGGTAGGGTGAAGTATGAGAGCCCCGTATGATGTTATGAATGTTTGTTTTGTAAGTTCACAACCATTATTATACACTAATTGTTTATATATGTTTATGTATGACTGATATACTTCAAAAAATTTTTAAAAAACCCTAGAAGAAAGTGCACCAAAGCATCTTCAGGATCTTTTATTGGGCAATGGTTTCTTAGACTATACACCCAAAAGAAAAAAAGTAGGTAAATGGGACCTCCTCAAAATCAATAACTTTTGGTCACAAAAGGACTTTATCATAAAAGTGAAAGACAACTCAAAGGGGAAAAATATTTCAAAATCAAATATCTGGTAAGGGTTTAATATTCAGAACATATAAAAACATCCTACAGCTCAACAACAGAAAGACAAACAACCCAGTTTAAAAAATGGGCAAAAGGCTTGAATAGACATTTCTCCAAAGAAAATATACAAATGGCTAAAAAGCACATGAAAATATGCTCAACATCACTGGCTATCAGGGAAATGCAAATCAAAACCACAGTGAGATGCCATTTTACACCCATTAGAATAGCTACTATTTAGAAAAAAAAGAAAGAAAGAAAAATACAAGTGTTGGAGAGGATGTAGAGAATAAGAATACTCATTCATTGCTGGTGGAAATGTAAAATGGACAGCCAATATGGAACACGGTTTGGTGGTTCTTCAGACAGCTAAATATGGAATTAGCATATGACCCGGCAATCCCACTACTAGGCACTTAACCAAAAGAACTGAAAGCGGGAACTTGAACAGATATTTTCACAGTGATATTCATAGAAACATTATTCACAATTGCCAAAATAAGTAAGCAATCCAAGTGCCCATCACTGATGAATGAATAAACAATATGTGGTATATACATATAATGGAATATAATTCAGCAGTAAATGGGAATGAAGTCCTGATACATGCATGAACATGGATGGGCCTATAAGACTTTATGCTGAGTGAAATAAGCCAGACACAAAAGGACAAATATTGCATAATCTCACTGCTATGAGGTAATTGGAATAGGCAAACTCAGAGACTTAGAATCTTAGAATATAGGTTACCAGGAGCTGGGTTTGATGTAGGGAGTGGGGAATTAATAATTAGTACAGAATTTCTATGTGAGTTGATTGTAAAGTTTTGTAAATGGATGTTGGTGATCGTAGCACAATCTTGTGAGTGTAACTAATAGCATGGAATTATATAAGTGAATGTTGTTAAAAGGGGAAGTTTTAGGTTATATATATGTTACTAGAATAACAATTATTAAAGGAGATAGCAGTTTGATATTGTTTATGAATTCCAAAAATAGATATTGGATTATGTTTGTAAACTGGTCTGTTCCTCTGGGCATATTATATTGTATTGGATTCATTATGGCCAGAATAATGATTAAGGCTTTGATTGGGCCACACCAGTAGGATGTTGAGTCCCCAACCCCTTGGTGCGTGGGGACTCACAGAGAAACCCCACAGCAGAGAAGGGAGGTTGGAGTTTTAATCCTGGAGGCCAGGGAAGTAAATAAACAGAGAGGCAAGTACGTGAGAAAAAAGAGAAGGCATCATTAGACATGTCAGAGACCCTGGGAAGAAAGACAAGCCCTTCGCCTGATAGTTCACAGGGGCCTTGTGGAGAGAGCACAGCAGCTGAGCCTGGAGAGAAATGAGCTCTGGGACAGAGACAAGACTAATCCCAGCGTATAGCTATATCGGGTGGAAGAAGTTGGGATCACAGAGCCTTAAGAGGATGAGGAAGGCTGAACCCTCTCAAAGACTGGCAGCCATCTTGCTCGAACACGTGGCAACAGACTTTGGTGAGGGAAATAAGTTATGCTTTATGGCCTGGTAACTGTAAGCTTCTACCCTAAATAAATACTCTTTATAAAAGCCAACAGATTTATGGAATTTTGCATCAGCACCCCTTTTGCCTGACTAATACAAAGGATGAAACAAAGGACTATACAAGACAGTGAACCCTAGTGTAAATGATGGACTATAGTTAATAGTGCAATTATAAAACATTTTTATAGGCTCCATCTCCACAACCTAACAATGTATTTAAATACTCTTTCCTTAGAAATAAGAAATTCTTAGTGCAGTTCTTTCTCAAGCTACCATCCCTTCTCAATGCTTCCCTTCAATATAACTCCTTCCTAGATGAACGGGTAATTGCATCCTCAGTTATTTTAATTTATCAATCAATCTAGCCTATTTTACCACTACTCAACAGACCACCAATGACTCCTTAATTGCTTAATCCAGTGGTCTCCTGGATTCTCATTCTATATGTGAATGCTAATCTTTTGGCACTGCTGATACCTCTTCATCTTTGAAATTCTTATTTTCTCAACTTCCATGACATGACTACATGAATTCTCCTATTGCACCTCTGATTGCACTTTTTAGCAGTCTCTCTTTCTTGGCTTTTGATTTGCCTTAATTTAGATTATATTCAGTTCTTACCCATTCTCTCTCTACATTCTCTTTAGAAAAGAGCATACATTCTCATATTTTCAATTCTATCCTATACATAGTGAACTCTTAAACCTATTTCACAACTTTGATACCTCCTCATCTCTGGATCCATTTTTCCAACTGGAAGCTGGATATCTTCCAGATAGGTGTCTCACAGATATGGGAATTTATTAATTTACATAAAACATTGAAAGGCAGTGGCAGAAATGGACCCCCTGGATGACTTGAACCAGGGATTTGAATGTTGTGGATGCTCTCCTTCTCAATTTCTTATGTCTGCTTCATTCTGTTAGCCAACTTTTCCATGACATTGGAACCACGGCTATCAACAGCTCCTGGACTTTTATATCATACTAACTTCATCTCATAAAGAAAGGGCATCTCTTTCATTCATTGGATTTCATGGGAGGTCTTTGTCTGGGTATATCAGTATACTACCAGTGAGGTAGAATGAATAGGATATATATATAAATATACATATATATATATATATATATAGAGAGAGAGAGAGAGAGACAGAGACAGAGACAGAGACAGAGACAGAGACAGAGACAGAGAAAGATTTATTGTAAGGAATCAGCTTATGCAATTTTGGGGGTTGGTTAATAAAGTACAAGTTTATGGGACAAAAGTCACAAAGGAAGATCATGAGCAGGCTGGAGTCCCACAGGCAGGAGCTGAAGCTTTTTGTTCATTGGAGAGAATCTTTCAGCTCACAAAAGACCTAAGCCCTCTTTTGTGGGCTTTCTCACTAATTAAGTCAGGTTCAAACAGATTAATATCCCTTTTGGTTGAAGTCAAATTACTATTGACTTTAAACTCATTTGCAAAATCCCTTTACTGCAACACCTAGATCAGTGTTTGATTGAATAACTGGGAGAAACTGTATCTTTGCTGCAGAATGGCCCTACCTTCATACCATCCTCCAGTTCTCATGAAAGAATATCCTTTGTGAATGGCCTTAACTAGAAACGTACTAGAAAGGGAATTTCAGGGACTGTAGTTCAGCCCAGCCAGTTGACACATCAAACGCCATCACAGCCGAGCTCATGTCCCAGGCCAGCCCCCATGGCGATGATGGCAGCCCCCACCCTCATTAGAATGGAGGTTAATCAGTTTCCCAGAAAAAAAGCATTCTTTTTTTTATCAGTTTTTGGTTTTGATGTATTAGTCATTATTTTAAAATAATATACTCCCATGCCTCTGAGTCTCTGTTCATTTCATTTGTCTCTAATTAAATGACCTTTCCTACTCTCTTCTACCTTTTAGAAACTTTCTTATCTTCTGAAACTCAGTTTAAATATAACTTTTTCAGTGACACCTATTACTGTCTACCAATCAGAACAAATTTTTCATTTTGTTCTAACTTAAACATTCAGTTTACACTTTTATCATGATATCACAGTCTTACATTGCATGTAATTATGTCAATTGTCAGATTAGAGAATAAAAAAGAAAAGGGCCTCAATCATTTTTATATCCTCTAATAAGTGTTGGTGCCAATGAGTAGCAGGGGATTTAAATTTAGCTCTCTCCATAATTTCTTCAGTGCCCACCATTCCAACCCTATAGCTTGACAATTTAAGTAAAAAGCATCATTATTACGTAAAAACATTGCCAAGATAAATCCTCTAACTCCACCTACCCTCCAGATTACCACCAATAAACACAACCTAAATGAATATTTGGTGTCATTACTAACCCTAGGGCTCTGACTATAATAAATATTTTAATTGAATTTGATAAAGCAAAATGTTACCTGGTCTCTCTTTAAACATTACCATTGGTTCACAACTAATCATCTCACTAGTTACACAGCAAGCTTTTGAAAATTCAGGTCTTTCAGTAATAAATGTTAGTGCAAGATTGTAGGATTAGAATACGTATAAGTAGAAAAGGAGATTAACCTTGGTACATTTTATAAAATATGGAATTATTTTATATGCATGGCTAAATAAATTGCATAAAGAATTAATCATTGCTCATGAATAAATGGATTGTAAATCACACACAAAGGAATTACTAAGGTCATTTTTTTAAAATGACACATTCATAATCAACATAATTGGTTCTGTGACCGTACCCATTGCTGTCTTTTTACAAAACTATGGCTACTGGATCACAACCAAAATTGTCAGCTGAATTCCAACTACAGAATTCATGTTTCTCATAACTATATGAAAGGGAGAAAGAACACCATCTTATTTTCAAGCCCTAAGTTGAAACTATAGTGTTAGCTGGAAAATAATAAACTTCAACTTTCAAAGTGAATGCAGTTTATGTGGAAATCACTGAGAAAGAATAAATATGGAACCAGTGACAGTATATTCCTCATACATTTCAGACTTTAGCCAGAGTTAGAAGGGGTGGCTGTAGTGTTACAGAAAAAATTCCCCTGCCTATGAATAGATAATACATAGAGCTGTTTAAAATAATCTCACTAAGACTGGTGTTTATTGTACAGTTACAGATTCTTATAATATAAATATTTGGTATAAAGCAAAATGTTTTCACACCAGACTTTTAAGTTGAATGATTTAAATAATCTATTTTCACCTATGCGTTCATGTATTTCTTCCAAAAGCTGAAATTTATCCTATGACATAGTAACAGACAACATTTTTAAATAAATTATCCACTTGGGATTATATTTTACTCTTTTTTCAACTTTTAGTTGTAGTCCTAGAAATTCAGACGTTTTTTTTATGTTACACGTTTGTTAATTTTTTAACAGCATTATTTCAATTAAACAATATTAGTGTTTGATGTTTAAGCATGTAGATCAGGGGTTCTTAACAAGTGGTCCATGAGCTTGAATTGAAATTCAAAAAAAACCATTCTTGTTGGTGCAGCTGTGATATATTTATTAAATAATACACAGTAGAGTATGGACTTAGTAAGGGGACCATGGTTTTCACCTGACTGGCAAATGGGTCTGTGAAACACAAAAGGTTAAGAATTCCTGATGTAGATGTAAAACATGGCATATACTAACTTCCTAACTAAACTTTCTTCTACTATTGTACAAAAGCACCATCGTTTGGATTTGGCCTTCTCAAATTCCTAAATAGTCCAATAACAATGTCTTTCATTTATTAATATCATATATTTGTCACTTCACCAAATGCTTTATATATTTTAATGAAAGTCAGCACAGTAGAGTGATTTAGACATGCAGATATCTGGGTAAAATACCAGTTCAAACACTTAGTAGTTATGTTTCTTGGCAAGTTACTCAAATCTTTTTGTGCCTCCATTTATTCATGTATGATTTGGTGATAATAATAATACTTATCTCACAGGGTTGCTATGGGCATGAAAGGACTTAATGAATGAAAAGAGCTTGACAAACTGTAATTGCTCAGTAATTGGTAATTGTTGTTTTAGTCCTAGCTTTGTCCCTAAATAATGTGGAACATCCAACAAGTCATTTACCCTCTTCTGTCAAATAAAAAAAAAATCGCACCTGCCTTGAAAGCACCTGCTTTAGCTATTTACTAAGGTTGTTGCAAGGACAAAGTCAAAAATTTTAGTAATTAACATTGAGCATGTTAAAAAGTTATTCTAATATAAGTAATTAATGTTAAAAGAGATAGAGTAGATAGAGTTAAGGATGTGCTTAAAGTAGGCCTAATGGTAAATGGGAAACACTGGAAAAGAAAAAAAAAACAGGAATAAAAATAAATCAAAATGCTGTCTATTCCTGAGCTGGGGGTTCTGTAAACACCGAACAGAATGTGTAACCTGTACAGGCCAAAAACAGCAATGTTGATAAAACAAAGAAACTTGGAAAATACTATAAACATATGATAGAGTAATTGTTTTGGAAAATGCAACATGGTGAGCATTCAATAAATTTTAGCTATTATTATGAAAATAAACTTCAGAACAATCTTTGCAATGCATATATTTTTATTTCCAAATGATTAATTGGAAAACAGAAATTCAGTAAATTTAAGTAAGTCCCCAAAGTCCACAGCACAACTTAGGAATAATGCAAAAGACGCTATTCAAACTTTAGTCCTTCAGCTGACAAAACCTATGCTTCTTCCAAGAGGATAAACTGCCTCTCAGTTCTATGAAATCATTTCACGTAAGTATGCTTGAGGCAATAGCAGCAACCTGCTGAAATAGCCAACACACCTTACCAAAAGCTTTAGAAAGATTATGTTCTTGTCCATTAAAAGAAGAACTGGAACATATGGCCAGACAAGTAAGTGGTAATGGCTTCATCAGTATCCTAAAGGAAGAAGTTGAATAAGTAATTGATATAAAAGAAAACATTAACAATGTAAGAATGAGAAGAATCAAC
>PVKH010028297.1:0-12868 GCA_004027955.1 Chaetophractus vellerosus
GGCTAGACTTTTCCTGAAAGTACACGCTACCTAGCTCCTTCCCTGCTCTGTTCTGCTTCCCTTCCTCCCCTACGGTTTCCTCTGAGAGCAGCCCCTCATGACTCCTTCATGAATCACTTGCTCAACAATCCCCATCTCAGCCTCTGCGTTTAGAGAACTGACCTAAGCCAAGTCCCTTTCATGTAGGCATGGAACTTGAGGGTGGGGATATACAGAGGACTGGATCATGGGCTAACGCTGGCCCAGGGACCTACACAGTGTCACCTTCCTTTTCCCCATTTTCCCCACCCTGATTCAACTGTGCAGATGCCCTGGATGTGCCATTCAGAACCCCTTAAATTATTGAAGAAGCCCTGAAAGGAGGGAATATAAACAAAGATGAAAGATTCCAATAGAAGCCAGACAGGTCCCACTGCTTGGGGAGGACCTAAGCTATCATGTCTGGGGAAAAAACCCACACATTTTGGTTTCCTGCCATGAGAAAGCTCCAAATACTCTGGAAGCTGAAGAAGCGGCTCTGACACAGACAGGGAAGAGCCAGGCCTGGCAGGGCTGATGGTTCCTTTTCATCTCCCCCCTCTTTTGCTCATCAAGAGGCAGGCGCTGTAAATCTGACAGCAGCGGCTGAGATGGTGGCAACCCTCTCTTCATCTCCCCTGTTGTTTTTGGAGCCACAAAGGAGTGGGAAGCCAGCCAGGACCCTGCTGTCAGAAAGGTGGTCATAGCTCTCCTCTCAGCAGCCTCTAGAAGACGAGGACCTGGCTCGTGCTACATAGTATAGGATGGAAATGATTGTGTGAAGCCTGAGATGGTCGTTCATTCTGAACCAGCCTCTGAGTTAGGACGGGCACTTGCAGTGAAGGAAGAAGGAGACTGAATTCGAGTCAAGAATAAAATCCAAGCTGGAACACTTTTAAAGGGATATTTAATGGAAGTGTTTTCATCTGAAGCAACCATCCCCATCCCTATGTTGGAGGCCTAACTGTATTTATTAAGAATTATATAATCACCCGGCACTGTACTAGGCATTGAAATCAATTGCAGTCCCAAACCAAGAAATGCTCAGCAGTGGATTCAAATCAGCTGCCAATGGCAGGCTCCTTCCACCACAGCTGTGGGTACAAGTCCTGATTAGCAGTTCAGGTTTGATAGGGAAGCTGGGTAGATTGTGAGCTCCTTGAAAGTCTGTCTCTCCAGTGCTGAAAACAGTGCCTGGGACATAGAAGGGGCTCAATAAATATGGAACAAAGTAATCAATGGCTAAGGTAAGTGTGCTGACTTTGGATTCAGTTGATAACCCAGCTCTTCTCACTGGCAAGGTTTCTTGGGCAAGGTATCTTGAACTTTCTGAGCTTTGGTTTTCTCATCTATACACTGAAAAGAAATAGTATTTGACTCTCAGGATTGTGAGGTTTGAAGGAGCATGATGTACACAGTACAAGGTAAGCATGGGCAAATTATATTACTATTATTATTAAGCTTTGTATATTTCTTATGGCAAATGACATAACCAAACAGAATTTTACAGGAGTGAAAACTGAATTCCAAGGAGATCTATGAATAAATAAAACAGTGCGGTGAAATCCTAGTGTCCCTAAACAAGCATTGAAAAAAAAAAACCTTCAGAAAAAAAGGCCATTTAGTTGTCAATAAACATAAAACACCAATTTTGAAATAAAGAAGGCAGTAATGTGTTATAAAATTCAATGTATCTATTTATATCTATTTCAAAAGACTCAAAGTTAAGTGATTATAAAAAAGATCTTTGAGAAATATTGGTAAGGAAAAAAAGCACGTTATCTAATTACGTATTGCGTGAAGTACATTTAATTCCAATCCAAATGTAATATAAATGTATCCATTTATAATAAAAGCCTAGCAATGTAAAAGCATCCTATTCAGCTTTGATTTTAAAGTGGAATATTTATTTCCTCTAACAGATTTGATGTGATCTGTCTAAAAGAGCCTATGAATATTCATAGCCAGCATATGACCTACATGTCTTCTTCCATATAATATACTTTTTACCCAAGCTGAAAGATGAACCTTTTCTTTCCTATGGAAAGAAAAATCATTAAAGTATAGTTAAAAAAAAGAAAGCTCAACAGTTCCTTAAATAAGTTGCAGCACCCAGAGGGGCTGCCAGTCTAATAAATTGTTTAACTGGTCTGGGATGATGAGGCTGACAAGCCAACATGAAGTTTAAAAAGGAAATCTGCCAAGGTGGCCAGTATGCCTGGGGCTCAGGCTGCCTCCAGTGCCTCCATCAGGCACGATGAAATTCTCAGAAGCCCCACATGCTCTGCTGGAGGCAAAGCACAACTCACTGACCGGCATCCTTGGTTGATTTAGCCTAGCCCCTTACAACCGCAGGCAGTCTTGATGTTGGGGCCCTGGAGAGTCTTCTCCACTTAGGCCCGCTGGGGGGACACATCTCAGATGGGAGCTTGGGATCCTGAGCAAGGGCATGCACATACACAGGTGCACTTCACTGTACCGACTAGATGTGATTCTCAAGATAATTTGGATGTCAGTAAGATTTTTACTAAGTTGACTACTGCTTTCCACGTACAGAGGACTGCAATGTAAAGGAATCCTATAGCAAATTCTGTTCAAAAATGAGGAATGCCTTTGGAATAGCATTTTCTCTCTCTTCTACAATTACGGGGTGGGATATGGCATGCAACAAACACTCAGCAAATACTGGGGAGAGGCTTAGCAGTGAAGTGCCTGGCCTTTGGAATCAGCCTACATTTGAGTTCAGATTCTACCACAAAGTTGGGTAGTATTGTTGACCCTCCCTAAACCTCTATTCCTTCATCTCTAAAATGGGAATAATAGTATCTGCCCTATAAAGGAGTTGGAAAAAATTAAATGACCATGGGCTCAGCAACAGAAGTAAGCATTTACTCAAAATTAGCCCTCAAAATGATTGCAGCTCCTTGAAGTGGAGTCACCACACAGGATCCTGCTAAGTCATGGTTGTGACTAATATAGGCTTGAAGAGGAGGGAGAACCTATAGGTAGATTTGACTACTCCTTCCCTACTTCACAGTCTTTGCCTGAACTCTTGTGAAAGCTCTTCTTTCGCTCCCTCCTGGTTCTTTGCATGTCTGTCTTCCCATATAACCTGAAAGCCCTTTGAAGGTCTTATTGGATGTGTATCACCAGGGCCCGGCACAGTTCCTTGCCCATACTAACTGAAGAACTGAATTAGTGCAAATTGCACTGCTAAAGATCTCCACGTGTAGCATCAGGCATCAAGAAAAGGGAAAAGAAGAAGACCCCATGAGTTAGGATTCTTTTACCTGTACATACAGAAACTCCAATCTAAATTGACTTAAGCATAGGTAAGGGAAAGCCCAGGAGTGGGGTTGGCTCAAATGATGCCACAAGGTCCTGATTTCTCTACCCCCATCTCTTTGCACTGCTTTCTCTGGTTGGCTCCATTTCAAACAAGCTAGCTCAACACCTGACACCTTCCCAGCTCCCAATCCAGCAGGAACAAATCAAGAGTTTTTGTCCCAGCACAAGACTTAGTGTAACTCTAATGTGGTCATGTGTCTGTCTCTGAGTTAATCATGATGTGATATGTTGATTGGCTGACACCTGAGTCGTATATGCCTCCCTGAGCTGGGAGTAAGGACAACTCCCCTTTAATTTTATGAATTGATACTGGAGTTGGGGTGGTGTGTAGTAACCTTGCCCAACAAGAGATCTGGCCTTTACCCTCAGCTTCTGGGAGGTAATCACTAAGCCCTTGGAATGCTATTGTATCAGCTTGACCTCCTGAGGGGATGGAAACTAAGATCTGTCACATGGGCAGTCAACCATGCCTACATGAAGAAGGCCCAATAAAAAGTCTGGACTCCAAGGCTCAAATGATCTTTCCTGATTGGCGGTATTCTGTGATATTGCCACACATTGATTCTGGAAAATTATGACTCCATGAGGAGAGGAAAACAGAAGCACCATATATGGAACTTTCCTGGATTTTACCTCTTTCCTTGGCTGATTTTATTCTGTATCCTTTAGCTGTAATAAACCATACCTGTGAGTATAACAACTTTCAGTGAATTCTATAAGGACTTCAGTGAATTATCAAACCGAAGGGAGGTCTTGGGGATCCCTGAGCTTGGAATTAATGTCAGAAGTAAGAGCAGTCTTATGTGGACTGTTCTCTAACTTTGCTGTTGGCTAACTTTTGCAGTGGGTTCTCAAGGCTAGTAATGGGTGGCAAAAAATACACAGATGTCTACTACAAAGGCCAAGGACTAATATAGGGATGCCATCACATTCATTTAGCCATTCATTCACTTATTCATTTATTCAGTCAACATTTATTGAGCATCTCCAAAGTGCCAGATCCTGTACTAGGTTCAGGGGACATAAGTGAACCAGCCAGACATGGTTCCTAACCTTTGATCTTTAGTGGTATTGATTAAATAATCAAAATTCTTCAGAATACTTTGTCCAGTCCCTACTAGGACTTATTCCACATGATTCGGGATCAAGTAATTTATTTATTTGTTTCTTCATTTAAAAATTTTTTTTTTGTTTCTTTTTCTTCTTTCTTTCTTTCTTTTTGAAGTCTTCAATCCATTTATTTATTTTAGGCTATAGTAAGATGTTTGATATGGAAATATATTGTGGGCCATTGGAGAAAAGATCTGATACTCAAAGATAAAAATGCTACCACCAGTGAGAATAATCCATCATGATTTGTATGGAATTTTAGAGATTACAAAGAGCTTTCAATATCCTCATTTATTCCTTATAATACCCCTATTATTATTATCCCTGATATTATTATCATCTCATTCTACAGCTGGGAAAACTAAGGCTTTAATTTGTAAAATGATTTGCTCAAGGATTTAGAAGTCAGGACTCAAATCCATGTCTAGTTCTCTTTCTACTTAACTGGTATTTTGCCAATTATGGGACCTTTACCAGTGGCACATTGATAGGGCATCAAAATACTTGGTGTCACACGTGAGAAATTTATTTCCATTTCAATTCTTCTTCAATTATTTTTATTTTACTTCTGTCAAGGGCAAAGTCTCTATCTGTGTTGTCTTTTTTTTTGGTTATTGTTGTTTTTCTTGTTTTCTTGTTTTCTCTCTTTTTTAAAATTTGTTAAGAGGTCTTTAACACCTTTCACTTGTAATCTCTCTCCCTCTCGCTCTCTCTCACTCACTATTTCTCTCGCTCTCTCTCATTCTCGCTCTCACTCTTTAACTCTCTCTCACTTTTTGAAACCAAGAAAGGGCAGGACCCAGACTAAGACTCAGAACTTTCGCAGGCAAAACTGAGGAGTTAGAATCTAATAACATCCTTTCGTTTTATTTATGACAAGTGATATTGATTTTCCATTTATGCTTGATATTAAATTTCCCTTTGAAATAATTTTTTTGAAGTTAAAAAATGTTGAATTAAAGCATATACTAAATAAATATTAATATAGGTGCTTTATGAGTATGTGCAAGTCATGAAAACAGTACCCAGATCACTGTATCTGGGAACAGTGAATGGACCAAGTAAATAGGGAAGAGGGTCCTGGAAGGGAAGGTGCAGTGTTCCTGTCACTTCTCTCTTGCCCAGGAAGGGAGAGGACTGAGTCATATCTCATTCCATGTAGAAGACATTGTCATGATCCTCAAAGATGGTGATTCTGAAGCTGGTGTCCACAGGCTGGTGCCAATCCAATTGATGTCTCCAAATCCTTATCAAAAAGAAAAAATAAGGACAATGTATATGTTGGTGCAAGATTGCCAATTGTTCTTAGGTAAGAATGCATGTTATTCTGAAATTATGTTCTTTTTTTTTTTGTATAAGTACATGTGTGTTCAAATGCTCATTCTTTAGCGACTAGTTGATGATGATAGGTGGCCATTGTTTATTTTGATTGTTTCAATATTTTTGCTTGGCAAAACCAAAAGGTGGCCATTCTTACCTTGATATCCCCTCCCCAATATTTCTTTCCTATATTTTACTGAACCTCTATTCTAGGAAACTTCAATTGCAGGAAACAGCCTGGCTTCTGTTGTTAGAGGAAGATGGTGTTGATAGAACCAGGATTATAATTGTGGTTACCAGCCATGGAAAACAGCAAGCCATAAATCCTTATCGACCCAGGCATTGCTGTTTACCATTAAAGAGATCCCTCTTTCTCTCCAGTGTAACTAAATAAAGATAAGAAATTAGAGAAACAAGATAGCTGTTAAATTAAAGAGGAAAAAGTTCAAGTTTCAAGGAGGCTGTCACAAAACAAACAAGCAAACAAACCAATCCCCAAACTCCTAGACCAATAGGAAACTCTTGGTGAGCCCGAGGACCAGCTCAGTTGAGGTAGGCACGCTGACAGCCCGTTAAAATGACTGCCCAGTCGCTCTCACACTTTGATGGTGGAAATGTAATTTGTCTGTCAGGTTAACTCTTTGACCTGGCAATTATTTTTTCATTAATTTGCCTGAGGAAACATCATAAAATGGAAACAAAGAATCAATTCTAAAGATGTTTATCAAAAACATTGTTTATTACAGTGAAAAGTTAGATAAAAGTTAAACATTTAACACCAAGACATTAGTTGGGTAAATCATGGCACATTCATACACTAGAATACCGACTAAGTACATAAAACTACGTTGTAGAAAAATACTCAATATTATGCAAGGATGTTGAGAATATGTTAT
Organism: Chaetophractus vellerosus; assembly: GCA_004027955.1. Taxonomy (NCBI): domain Eukaryota; kingdom Metazoa; phylum Chordata; class Mammalia; order Cingulata; family Chlamyphoridae; genus Chaetophractus; species Chaetophractus vellerosus. The sequence continues at coordinate 6,693 of PVKH010028297.1, forward strand.
TAAATAAAAAAAGCACAAAAGAGCAAAAGAGTGAAACGTTCCTAACATTGGATGCAGTATGATTTAATTCCTATTTAAAAGACTCGTACAGTGTGTCTGGGTGGTGAAATTATAGGTGAATTTGGTTTTCTTCTTTTTGTGTAAAGGTATTTTCTAAAATGTCTACAGTGAAAATGTATTACTTTTACTTTAAGGGGAAAAAAGGCATTTCTTTAAATTGGCCTTGTTTAACCTGTTTGAAATGGGTCAGCAGCCATACTTACAAGCTTAAAGGTGTGTATTTGTGGACTTGCATTTTACAGTGCTGACGTGCTTCCCGAAGGGAGACACTAAACCTCTCTGCAAACTCTCTGTAGATTCCCATCTGTGACTTGATAAATATTTGATGCAGTGGCCAGTCAACATCCCTACATTAGTGAAACTTCTGCCCAGGAGCAACTGCACAGTTCTCAGCTACGAGATCGGAGTAAGTTAAGAGTGTATTCATTAGCCACTTCAAAGGGCTTGTTTTTTTTTTTACTGGAAATTTTGCAGACTGAATTATTGGCCCTGCTGTCTATTGCATGAAGATGTGAAGACCAGAAAACAGAGCACTGCAAGGAGGAACCTGTCTCTTCCCTCAACATTCTCCTTCCTTTGTACTCCCAGCCCATGAGGCAAATGTAGCACGAGCCCACCTCTTCCCAGCCCCCTTGGTTCAACAGCTGTGAGTATCTTAAATGAGTCTAGGATCTGTCCAGTAACTTTGATGCCAAAAACCTGGAGTCCAGTCCCACGCCTGATGTAGTCTTGTACAGTGGGAGGGACAATTTGTTCTCTCTACATCTCCAGGGTTAAAACTGATCATTAAAAAGTCAGCACTTCTGCCCTTAAATGTTTTGAGTTGATCAATAGAATGGGTGAACAAAATGTAGCAAGGCAAAGCAGGAACTTGAAATCCGCTAAAATTAATCCCAATTACAGGGACTTTCAGAAGGACCCCGGCAAACTCTCACTCATTCTGGAAGCCTACCAGAATCCAGTTCCGCTAATCCAGGCTTGATGCTGCTCCCCTGAGCTTCTACAACCCTTGTGCTTCTCTCGTGAGAGCCCTAAGGCTCTATCATAATTGCTTGTTTCTTTACGTCTTTCCCTAGTAAACTGTGAGTCTCTGGACCACCCTGTCTCCCAGGGCCTAGCATAGTATCTGGCACTTAGAATAAGTGTGGAATAAATATTTATTGAATTGAATACATTTTGTCTTGGAATTACTGCTGCAGAGGATTTTGAAAATTGCAGGATCATATGGCATCAAACTTGGAAGGTTCCTCCATTCATTGCTTGCTCTCTCTATAGCTCTCCTAGCAAGCAGTTGTCCAGTCTGCTTGCACAACTCTGACAGGGAGTTCATCTCCTCTCAAACAGTTAGCAGTAGACTTTGGAATGCCTAAGGAGGATGAGCAAAAGAGGAACAGGGCAGGTCCTCAACAAAATTGGAAAATAGATGTTAACCCAGGTACCTTGTCACTTCTAGTTTTTCCTCTCTCTATTTCCTGCTTCTTGAGGCTCTTATCCTCTCCCTCTTTTTCTGTAGGTCCTTGCTCTCAGCTGAGTCCAAGTAAACCCCACCGTGGTGGCCACCAATAGAAGTTTAAGGCTCTGCTTTCATACCAGAGGACCAGACAGTAAGCCAAAGAGCCTTTGAACTCCAAGATAAACAGAGTCTCTTCTGAAGCATTTTTTCAAACTTTGAAGATCTGGAGGGAAATATTTTTATCTTTAAAAGATAAATATAGTATGGAGAAAAAAAGAATTTTAAAGAGGAAGCACAAGACTCAAAAGAAAGTGATCAGAATCTTTTGAGCTGACCCCTTACTCGGTTCAGGATGGGTACAGCAAATGTCCATTTGATTCAGCTTTGACAGGCCTTGTGCAAGTGACTTAACCACTCTAAGCCTCAGTTTCCCTAGCTGTAAAATGTAATTAGAATATTTACCTCATAGGGATGTTGTGAGCTCTATAATGAGAATCTAGCAGTGCCTAGCACATAATAAGCACTTAATAAATAGTAGTTCTTATTAGCTTTAATTTTTAAATTAGGAAAAAATTAGCATATGCTCAATCAGACCCACCCCTAAATTTGTGGGGTAAGTGCAAAAATATAAATGGAAAACCATATGTCTAAATATTTAAAGCTTTTAAACAACCTAACAAGCTGTTAAATCTAATAAAATATGTTCTATTTTTCTATCTTTGAAACAAAATATAAAACAGGTTTTTATATGACTGAAAGTCAACAAATACTAAAGTTGACTGAACTTTAATTTTTTTAAAAGCACATGTCTGGGAGTTTTGTTGTTTGGCTGATGTTTGGAATTAGAAATAATGAAGGTGTACATAATTGACACATTACTGTATATTTATTCCATAAAATGTATTTTTCTTATCTCCATTTTAGCAAAATTACTAATTATGTTGTTATAATCAAGATTTTTACATACTTTGTGTTTAAAGGATAGTAATGCCAAATTAGACAAACTTTCTTAAGTTGTAATTTTTATTTATAAATTAATTTCAATATGATGAAAACTTGCTGTTAAGCCAACAGCAACTGAAATTGTCAATCAAATTATTGTAGCAACATTTACATTCAGGAATCAACAATGTATTTTACATATAAAGTTCAAATAGTATGATGGGGGTCTTATGATAAATTATTGTTATCCTAGAAAGAAATACAAAATATTTTAGTTGTATCATATAAATCACTACCACTTATACTGCAATTTTCACCTTTTCTAAAAGCAATGTCTAGATCCCTAAAATATTTTTAAGTTCTTTCAAATTTTTCAAGGCGCGAATATTTAAAAAAAACAGAAAATGGCAATATATTCTGATTTACTCAAATCTCTCTTCAATGGAGACAATACCTTCATCTCTAATTACCCCCAAAATAGTCTAAATGGAAATCACCTTGAGGATTATTTGTATGTTTATTTTCTCCTTTATAGTGATGCAAATGTTTTTGTTTTCTTGTTCAATTTTCTTATATTTTATATGAATGTTGTATTTGTTACATACATCACATGCAGATTGTTTCAGTTTAGAGAAACTATTTTCTCTATATTAAAAAAAAAAGTTGATCTTATAAAAGGAAAATAGCCAAACTTGAATATTTGAGTTTTTGTAAGGTTCTGCTAACATTATAAAAGCAAACAACAGTTCACACCATTAAAAATAATTTTCTGCCAAAGATCACAGTTCTCTTTATTTAAAGGTCATCTTTTATTTCTCATACTGCTCTAGTGCATCTTGTTATCTTATGCAAATTAAATATATTAGATCTTACTGCTTTAATAGCAATTAGTCACCATTCCCTCTGTGGGTCCAAAAGTGGTTGTAGGAGCAAATATGACGTTTTTCATCCAAATGCTTCATCTTTGGGGAGAAAATATCCTGTACAGTTATTGAATTTTTCCAAGGAATGTCATCACCTATGGACACAGTTGAGAACACATCTCTTAATAAGAAATTCAAATTGTGCATTATACGTGGCTCACAAAAAATACTTGTTCTTTACTAACTGCCGTTATCATTAGCTTGCCCTAATATTCTTTTAAATCAGTGCCTAAAATTCAAAGTTGTTTTTGCAATTCTGCTTTTTACAAGGAGTATAAAACCAATGAAATAATTGTTAATTTTTACTTTTTTGAGTTTTATATTCAAACAGCTCTACAATAGTACAATGTTAGTTGTTCAAAACAATTTTGTCATAATATAATCTTGTTAATTAGCTATTATTAATTTTTAAAACTGTATGTGTAATTTCTCCTTTTACTTTAATACTATTTTGAATTCTCCATTTTTTCATATGATCATTAGATTAGTTTTTATCCTTCTTATATGCCTGATCATTCTGGCTTCAGATTTGAAAGTTAACTTCTCTACTAAACTAGAAATTTTCCATTGTTTTCTATAAATATCGTGCTGCTGTTGTCACACAAAGCTTGGCTAAGTATGGTGCATCTAATATTATTCTCAAGAATATCACAGCGATGTTTGATATTGGCCTTTACTTGGTTTTTTTTGTTGTTGTTGTTGAATGCTAATTGTTGTTTGCTATTGTTTCAGGTTTTGTTCAGTTCTAGTATTTGCACATGTTCTTGTGGGGGGAGGGGTGAAAGAATAATTTTGTTTTCTTTTAATGGAAAACCTAAATATTTCCAGCCACAAGTACTTTCACTGGTCAAAGCTGATTGTGAAGGCTGTAAAGTATGTAATAACAATGCCAAAAGTGTTGTCTTTCAACTTAGAATTAAAAAGTTTTACAGTTTCCTTTTCCATTTGAAATAATTACAGTATAAATGAAATAATACCTTTTCTGTCATGTTTATCCAATGGAAAACTCATAACCAATAATTTGAATCAATGGAAAACTCATAACTAACAATTTAAATCAACTTATATTTTTCTGGAAACATGACTTCAGAATATGGCAGACTTTTTTTCAGGATCGTTATCCAATAAATGGAATGCTTCAGAGTTTACATCTTTCTTGTCCAATTTGCCAACTTAGTGAACGTAATTTTCTTTATCTGCTGTTGGGCAGGGCAGAAGTGTATTTATTTCTTCTGAGTTTTGTATTTGATATAAAAAATTATCTTTTGTGTTGTCATTATTTGGATCAGGGAAAAACCCTTCATTAATAAAGAACATAAAGTTCCAAGTGTCTCATTTGACCTGTACATGTTGTGGATTTGATAAGAATGATTTTCTTGCTCATTTTCATTATTTTTCTCAGTAATTAAATTTTCATTAATAAAGACTTTTCAATGCCTGTGAATTGTATGTGGGTCACACGCTGCAGAAGTCTGCTTACATTCTGCAATTAAAAAAAATTTAAGTAGACCACCTCTTTCAATATTTTCACTTTAACATTTTTTGTCTTTTCTGATCTCCACTTTCATATTCTGTGGTTCTATCCCAGTCTCAACTTGTTCTCATTCTCCATGATCTAAAGAATAAAAAATTTAAATCATATACAATGACATAAAAAATGTAACTAGGGAAGCGGATGTGGCTCAGGCAACTGGGCTCCCACCTACCACGTGGGAGATTGCTGGTTCAGATCCCGGTGCCTCCTAAAAAAGACAGTGAGCTGATGCAACAAGATGACACAACAAGAGGCATGGGGAGGGAAAACAGAATGAGAGATACAACAAAGCAGGGAGCGGTAGTGGCTCAAGCGGTTAGACACCTCCCTCCTACATCGGAGGTCCCAGATTTGGCTCCCGGTGCCTCCTAAAGAAACAAGGAAGATGAACAGACTCAGCAAGTGAAAAACAACAAGATGATGGGGAGAAATAAATGAAATAAATCCTTTAAAAAAATGTAACTAAAGTACATGTTAAGCTGCCACGGACATGGCAAGAGCCGCCACGGGCAGGGCAGGTCGCCCGCGGATGGAGCGCAGCCAGCCACCCGCGAACTGAAAGCCGGCCGTGAACGGACACAGAGACCGCCCACAAGCGGGGAAAAGCCGCGCCTGCGCAGTGACCACTCTCGGCACGTCGCCGCAGCGGGGGGAAGGGGAGATATGTAATAAAATAAATAAATCTTTAAAAAATAATAATAATAAAGTACATGTTAAAATATTGAGAGATTTAAATTATTTTTCTGATATGATCTCAATAAAGTTATTTTTCTTCCAAAATATTAAAAATTATCATTAAAATTAAAAGGCAAAGTACAAATTATAATTAATGAACATTGAAAGTTAACTAAAATTATTTAAGTAAAGCTTACAGGTTTAGTTTTTAAATTTAATTAAATCTTGTTTTGATGCACATAAAATTGCTTGCAATTCTTGCATCAATATCCATAAGTTGCTAATGGAAAGAATTGGTTTTATGCTTCAAGCATGGTTCTAGACTGTGTATAAACAAATTTAAGGATAACGTCATTTACTATTGAAAATGTTCTTTGGCTGCCATTGTAACTATTGCAAATAGTGCTCTAATGTATGTGTACTTACGGTCCCCTGAATTGGAACTAGAAGAAAGCAAGAAAATGTATCCTTGCACTCCTGGGAAATGATACTTGATTATGCAAAAATCTATAGCATTCATGACATCTGAGAGGAAGGATTTGACAAGCAAATTAATTTGCCTTTCCTCTTACCTAAAAGCTTCCACAGC